>CM055965.1:75000-162500 GCA_029531755.1 Holothuria leucospilota | reverse complement strand
GGTCTCTAGTCAAAGTTGGCACTATTGTTAGTAAACCTGGTCACATCAAATAGTTTACTCTCCAGTACTTGAAGATGTTTGCACACACACACACATGAATTTAGAGTATAACATTTAACTTAACACATTAACAGACAAAGGAGGGCTAAAGTCCCATAAGATGCCCTGCAGTCCGAACCCAAAACAAAACTCAAACCAACCCAAACACTCATTAAAGCCCAGCACAATCAGATTCTATGACAGTCACAATAGAACTTTTCAATATTTACAGTATCTTGAAGCAATGGACTGAAGTGGAATTAAAAACCCACCCAGGCAGACTGTTCCACTTTTTGACAACTCTATGAGAGAAGCTGAACTTTCTAATGCCATGGCTTGAGAAACACTTACCAGCTTTTTACAATGGCCTTGAACACAGGGAATAAGAAAAACTGCATATCCCCCTAATCCTTCTTAACCCAATTTGAGTTATTCCAGTATAAATACAATATATTTATAAAAAGGAGCAATAAAATATTAAAGTTACAAGTACAATGTTAAGACAATATAAACTAGTGTTCGACCGATCATCTGTTAGATTATCGGCATCGGGCCGATTATCGCACAATCGGTAAATAATAGGCATCGGTAAAATTTTGTCCTTCAACCGATTACCACCACCGATTATTTGAAAACTGGAAACAGGGCTAAAATACACTTCAAAGTTTCTGCAAAAATGTTTATAATTCTCCAAAACACGCATTTCTTTACGTTCCCGCCCAAAATATCAGCACTGATACTCACAAAACTTGCAACATTTTAAGCTCTCCAAATCATAGCAATCATCATAATTGTTGCCGTAACTCTCAGTGCAGCACAGTTCAGGTGCGTGAAAGGCCACACAGTATTACCTAGGTGTGCATGCCATGGACCATGCCGCACATCTGCATACAAATTGTACTACAGGAAGAAATGACTTCGCGCTACGTTTTTTTTTCAAGTCTCAGTGCAAACCACATCATCTGTACACATTTGGTGCACGTACTGTACTGTAGCAACTTTGGAAACCCGAGGCTTATTATCCTGCATAAATTATGCCACTTCCCACATTCTTTTCGTTAAGTTTTTAATTACCTATGACCAGCACATGCGCACACGTAACTGCCGTACAGTTCTTGCGAAGTTGAAGTTCACCTACGAAAGCACACCAGTACAGTGTGTAATACGTAATGCAAGACTAAGTGCATTGCCTGCGCATTTACGTAGCATGCTGGTCATGAACTTCGTCCGTGCTCCTAACTGATGAACGAAGGGAAACGGGCCCCGTGTTAAATTCCCGCTGGAACGGCAATAGTTTTTCGATAACGGGACTTTATCGGGAATTAGTTTTACGTTTCATCTGGAGAATCTTTTACATAAGACGTAAGTGTTGGGCAAGACGCATTACAAAAAATGTATCCATATCGTTACAGGAGCATGGGATGAGTAAATCAGGCAAATTGAGTGGAATGTTTAGTGGCCCCGAAGTGCCAAGGTAGTTAGATATTTTTGCCTAAATCTGGGTGGATAGGCTACTATATAGCACTACTACAGTCCAGTACAGACCTTTGTACGGAATCTTCCGACATGATCGGTGGATAGAACTACTGTAGGCAGAGCCGTATGTAAGCCGACAAACTCTTTGGCTAACGTTAAGCCTGTGACATCGTACGAAAGCATGTATTTATGGTTGATTTTTATCATAGTATTTGGAAAGGGAATCCTTCAAAAACATTTAATATTCTACTCGTGGATCGTAGGGAACTGTTCTTAATTGTTGATCTCCAGTGTGAAGATTATGTTATGGTGTGTGTACAAAGTTAGAAATATGCGACAGACGGCGAGAAAACATGACCTTGCTATACATGTAAATAATCGGTGATCGGTAATCGGCATCGGCCCAATTGTGTAACTGAATAATCGGTAATCGGTGATTACCGATTATGGCATAATCGGTCGAACACTAATATAAACAGAAAGTTAGTTCACATCAAAACCTTAATACTGTAGTCTTTATGAAGTCTACAACATATCGTCTAAATTTTTCAACTGAATAAAAAGCACTGCTCTGTCCACAGAGGAATTGTTTAAAGTAACTGTACTCCGTAGTTTAATAGTTAAAATGAATAGATTTCTTAGCTTTTTCTTTAAGTGGTAAGTGCCAGACATTTGAGTCTATCATGGTAAGGAAGATTACGCACTTCAGGAACAAGTCGACAGGCCCTGCTCTGAACTTGCTCTAAAGGAAACTTGTCCTTTTCATAAAAGGGACTCCAAGCCTGCACAGCATAATCAAGATGTGGCCTTTAAGAAGCATCTGCTCGTACATATTCAACACAGTATCTTCACTACACGTAAAATTACTGAAATTCCTCTTGATCAATCCAAGCACCTCATTTGCCCTAGCAGTAGTAGCAGAGCTGCCTAGAAGGCTTCAGATCACTTGTAATGACAAAAGGTATACTGTAACTGTCAGACATTAAGGATTTTCCACACATAATGTATGCAACACTTCAGGTCTAAGACCAATTTTTTAAAGAAAAGGCAAGTTTTGCTTGAATGTACAGTAATATCCTCACAGTTTATCTACCGTAAAATGACCAATTGGCAAAACTGAGGGTGTAAATCAGAAATAATTTTGAAACATTACCTCTCTTAAATGCAGTAAATGGCAATGTGTAATATGAAGGTGCTCTCTTTCAAGAGTCAAAACTTTCAGACAAGCCCATTACTGTGTACCATAAGACATACAGTATCTCCCACAAACACATATCACATGCAAGTAAGTTGAATTCCTTGTCCCTCAACCGATTCATTGCACTTTAATAGATCATGCAACCTCTCACTATCATACTTGCATAACTAAAATATGCAGACAAAAAGTAATTACTGTACCCCATGACTTTTACTAGTAATGAAGGCCCTCATGCAATAATTATGTGCAAGTCCAAGCTATTTGCACTGTAATGTATGGGTCATTTTAGATATTTATAAGTGCCTGAAAGTTACAAAGAGGTTGGTATTGTATTCAGGTTTCCATAATTATTACAACTAACACTTTAATTACACCATAGCAGTCTTTAATCTTCTCTTAATAGAATGAAGAACGTCCTAAATGGTTGAAAATTCATAGCTGAGTGTGATTTAGGACCCCTTGTGACAAGAACACGGAAACAGTTTGAAAGAATTCTCCAAAACTTAAAAAAAGTCAGTTTCATTTTTCTCAACATTTTCAGGCGTCAAAAGGTCTACACTTTTACATATTTTGTACAATATTGACTGATTTTAACCAGTAAATGATTTTAAAGTATTCAAATTTTCCTATTTGACACCCTTAGACTGTTGGACTTGTCATTTAGTATCTTATTTTTCATCACTTTATGGACATGTGTGATATTTGCAAGATATTTCACTCCATTTTAGACCCGTGTGTAACAGATTACGCCTAACATGCAAAGTGCCAGTTTCATTTTTAAGGGTTGAGTTGACCTGTAAACTTTCAAATACAATAAAAACCACCGTCTGCAGTAATAAGATACAATCAAAAGCTCCAGTTTCACTGAACTTTTGTTGGTCACGACCAACATAACTTTGACGGCATGGGGGACACCAAAAATTCGAATGTTCATCACGATAGAATAGTTGGTTTAAAAGATATGGGATTATGTTTTCTGGTAACATTCTGAGACCTTCCTTGCATGTAACTTAATTCACCCAAAAATCAAACATTTTGTGCAAATGGTGAAGCACCAAATTTTACCATCATAACTCACTGAGGGGGACACCAAAATTCTGTCGATTATGAATTATGCCTTAAACAATGTTTGTTTTGATTTTGGCTTTCAAGATGTGCTACTACAGTACCTAAAAGAGTTTGACCTTATTCGTATGCCAAGAAAACTTCTGCCACCTGAGAACACATTTATTCAAATTATGAAAAGTACTTCAGAAAACCAACATATATAAAGTAAGAGGACACCAAAGAGTTATGTTGGTCAGGTTGTTTTCTATCACCTCGTTGGTTGTTTTCTATCACCTCGTTTGGAAAATTGGGTGAAGCAATAATACTGATATTTTGGAAATGTTGACTATTAGTGATATCCTTACCATGATAAATGAGTTAAGTACTGTAATTCAATCAATCATAAATAAGCCTTTCAGATAAATTAAATTTGTATGTTTGTATGTAACACCCATTACCCCAAAATCAGGGGGGGGGGGCACAAAAGCTAAGTAGTCTATTTTCTAGGAAATACTACACATTGAATATTCAGTTTATATATCATAAGATAGCCATGTTGTTAAGGTATACTAAAATGCCTGAAGCACTGGTTTGTTGTATTCCCTGTCTTTAAAATTTAGTATTATATTGGCGCAGTCAGTAAAAATGCCAATGGACCCCTAGTTTATGGAAATACCCACAGGTATGAATTCATTTATATACAGTGCCACTATTGCACAGCAATCTTTCCAGCAAGGCTTAAGCCAGAGAGCAGTCCAGGAGTCCTTTGGACTCCCAAAATTTTGGATTGCCCCCATATGTATTTACATTTTAATATACAAATGTCACTAGAATTTACTCTTTGGACTCCCTGAGCTCACCACCCTGGCCAAAGCCCTGCTTTCCAGTACCTGTTTATACAAATTTTCGGGTAAAATACTGTTTCGTAGCTCCACAAGTATTGTATTGTATTACTGTAAAAAGTAAATGATACTGTAAGTAATCTTTACCTCCGTGCATTACTGTTTTTAATTAGGAATCTCTAGCAACTCTCTGGTTCAACTGTATTTTATGTTCAGTGCCATACAACAAGAACTGCAGTTATTAGCTAAACCCAGTGCAGTATGCCCTGACCTGAGCACCTTTAGTGAATTTTGATCAAAACTCAGACAAAATATGTCAGTTTTGGAGTATTACTTGTAAACATTCTGAGAACAATGACCATGGGCCATTGTTCTCTTTCAAGTATGATATCTGATTAAAAATTAAAAGCACAAACTGTTTAGTGTTAGTGTTAAGAATGAGTTCAGACAGGTGAGGATGTTTTAATATACAAACACAATAATATTGTTCCATTCCCAAAGTCACATTTTGTGCTGTATGTCACATTTTTTTGTTTGATTTTTAAGTATGCATGAATTATGACAAGAAAAATCTTGCTGAATAATTTTTTTGAAGACTACCACAAATTAGAACTTTGCAAAACATTTTTTAAAAATATTATTTTATCTTTCATAAAATAAAAAGAAAAATTAGACAAAAAACTGTGACGAATGGGACATCCCCTGTATTGGAATCTGCCTAATTAGCATAATTAATGAGGTGAGAGAAATGAACTATTTTCTGCAATTTTTGGAAGGGTGGATGCATTTGTTCTCAAATAATTATTTACTCTAAAAGAAGTCATGCAGCTGGCTTGCAGACCAAATTTTAATATCCCCAATGTCATGCCCAATTTAGTAATTATGCAAATTAGCAGTCTACCATTCATTTAATGTATTATTTGTCCAAAATTTTTATCCGAATTGATAGCTTAAATCCTTAAGCTTTACAATGATGCTTAATATCCCTCATTCCAATAAAATTTAAAATATGACTTTACGAGATACAATAGCTTGGACCTGCCCTAAACAACAAACAAATGTGGTTCAGAGTTTTTTTTCCTTCTTTTTTTTTTGGTACTGTAGCATGCTACCCTCAAACTTATAACCACAAAAGAAGCCACTTAAAATTACACAAGAGCTTTGTGAAAAGTTGACTCGAGTATTGCACAAACTGGCTCAATATTAAATGAAATATAGACCTTATGCACAGACATCATGTGAGGGTAAACTATGAATCACACTGCACAAACGACATAGACTTCAAACCCGCACACAGTAGACTTAGTGCATATCCAACAAGTACACAAATCAGCTGTCTACATCTGCTGGTGCAAGTTGCAATGGATAGGCTAGGGAATAATTTAGTGTTCACAATTTGAATAGCAGTTTTGAGGTTTCTTGGTTTTTTATCACAAAATTGCTGGAAACCCTAGGACTGATTGTATAAAAACTGCTACACAATTTTGTAGCAATTTGACCAGTTTGTGTAGGAAATGAGTAGCAATACTGGGTAAGTTACTCCCTGTAGGCACTTGCTTCCAATGGGCACGGGGGGGGGGGGGGCACCCTTTCTCTTCTATGACATCATATGCATAAGGTTTATATGAGGAACCACAGCAAATGTTAAGACTATTCAACCTCTGGCAACAATTGATGAAGCAAACCAGCCTTCTGAGGCTGATTACCTACCTTTGTTTGTTCCTTGTTTGTTCAGCACAATATAAGACACGTGTTAGTTTGTTTACAAATAGTTGGGTTTTATGTTTTGTGAGGTTACAACTTTGAAGAAAAACATGGAAAGAAAAAGAAAATTCACTTTAATTATCTGTTGGCAATAAACGATTTCAGAGCAGTGCCCAATCATAACCATCCCCTATTTTGACATTCAGAACAATTCCCCAAACAATTTATTTCGTATTATACACTCAGTATGCTTGTATTATTTTGCCTTGGGCATAGTTGTAGTGATCAATATGAAAATAGAAATGTTAAGTCACATAGTGATCTCAAATGATAATTCTTTCCTACCCAAGGCAAAGCAAAGATCTTTATACTGTACATGTACTGTACATACAGTGCATTTCTACTGTTACATCATCCTACACAGAGACGGTTTTGAATGGGCACTGCTTTTGAGAAGGAATTTCTACAGTACATTACATGCGTGTAAAACATAAAATACAACACTGATAGATCATAACCAGGTCTCACTTAACTGTACCCACAGTAAATACAAACCAGAATGCAAGAAATGCATTGCCATTTTAATGGCTCAATAAGTTGACAACAACCTTTAACTTCTACTTGTTGACCCCAAACACCATTCACAAAATCAGTCCTGATTCACTATTCAATTAGTATATAGTGTGGTATGCCATGATAAAAACAGGTAAATTATTGTGGTAATACCTGCACTACTAAAGCAATTAGCAGTGTTCAACTCAATGTGATGCATCCACCTACCTCCATAAATCCCTCTTCAATGAAATTTGTCACATGCAAAAGGTTTTCAGACATTGACTGATAACCTCTGATGACCTTTGACCTTCACCAAATATGACAGGCTCCTTCTACTCAAACCAAACAAATGACATGTATAAGAAGCTTCCATCCACCTACCAAGGGTTCTCAGTTTTTAACTGTACCTCTGGTGACAGGTGTTTGATCTTCACAAAGATCACTTGGGCTCTTCTCATTTTTGAAACATGCAAGTGTCATGCACAGGGCTGCCAGATGAAATTGACACTTTATGGCCAAATATTCCTCCCAAATTCAGCCAAATTCAAAATCTACTATACCTACAGTACCTCATTCCAGGGGTTGTTTTCTGGCCAAATGACCACTTTTTACATACCAAAATGACCATTTCTCAATGTGAAAATATTACCAAATTAGCAATATAAATTTGGCTAAAAAATGAAAAAAGAACAAAAAAAAAAAGAAAAGGGAAGAAAAAAAAATCGTGTAATGGCTGCCCTGCACAGCTACAATGCTACTCCAATATCCACTCTTCCTGTTTCTTGAAATATCATGCAAAGAGACCCTCTACATACTATTACCCTGAAAACATGTTTTTAAGGTCCCAAATGAATCAAACTGAATATTTTAAGATTCAAATGGTCAATATGGACTTAAAAAAGGCTGAAAAGCACAATCAGGGCCACACTTACCTGCTGGGTGGCCATGACTATCTACATAAAAGGCTCCTTTAATTAACGTAATGGAAATGCTATCATCACTGTATAAGACACTACTGTATCTACTGTATTTTGAGCATCACCATAGGTTCTTGTGTAGCATAATGTACTGCATGACAAGAAGGGCAAGACTAAGTGAAACTGAATTTGAAGAAAGGGCACTGATATTAATTTCAACCATAACCTAGATATCACTCCTAAGGGATCCAGGATTAACATTAAGGGCATGACAGCATTTTGGCAACAGTGCTGTCAGTTGTGTCAGGCAGTGCCACCTAGAAAAATTTTGCTAGACCAGAACCTCAGTTCCATGATTCCTACCCAAAGGAAATAGTACTGTACCTGTCTCGTTGTTCCATTTTCCTTGGTGCCAAGATGACACATAAGAGAACTTCTAGGCAAAGTGACAGACTTCCACTTTCAGCTTGATAATGGAGAGCAAAAGCCATAGTTACCTCCAAAGGGTTCTGCTCTCCAAAAGTGGCATATCCCTTAATGGGAAACCATCCTAAAAATGTGACTTATATGTGTCTCTCAACCTGTCTCCCTGGCTATATACATCATAGATCTTTCATGGCTGAAACAGTTACTACACATGATCTTAGCCAAATAGCTAGCCAGTATTTGAATAATTAGGCACTTCACCAAATCAGCCTTCAGCAGTAGTCAGTGAGTTTCTGGTATGTTAGCATAAATTTTGAAAACTAGCACTGTATATTCAGGTAACCCCTACTGTAATTCTTCTTCAGCTCTGCCTGCCTTCTGTTTTCAATGCATACACTCATTGGCACAAGGGCAAAAATGAAATGGTCTGAGACAGTACTTGAATATTTCTTCTATGTAATGTTTTCTTTTTGAGTTCATATGAACTCAGCTATTTTCATGATGTTGTCACATTTTAAGTTCACACAAACTATTTTTAATCCTGCCTTCATCTTTAGGTTGCTTCATGTTTGTAATCCACATTCAGTGTATACTATATGTAATGGAATTTGTTCATGAGCATGTACATATTCTCAAATAGTTGTAATAATTGGAAAAAAAAGAAAAAAAAAAGGAATTGGACAAGTACAACTTCTTTTATGCTCTACACATTTTTCAGCAGGGAATTCATGTTCATACACCTTCCAGACACACCTTCATTACATAGATGAACACACACACTCATGGTTGCATGTAGGTTCTCTTGCTATTTAACCTAAAATAAAAATAGTCTTCATATTTGGGAATGCCTACAGCTATTTGCAAACCAAAAAAATTCCTGAACAATAATTAAAACATTTTCCGCATGTAATTTAGGCTACAGCTAACAGCATACTTTTTCAAACTACAATATAGGATGGAACATAAACCATTCCAAAAAGAAAGGATATAGAAACAAATCATAAGTTCTCGATCCAGACATATATTACATCATTGAAACTAAACAAACAGAAAACGTTGCCTCCTAGTTGACAACATGCAGGACTGAGGAGTGATGCTGCACCATGTGCACTCCCTTTATAACATGATTTTGCAATACGATTGGTCCACACATTCATGAGACAGTAGAGAATCTGCATAAATATGAATATGTAGAGAGCTGTAGATAAATAAACACCACTGTATGATCTACACAAGAATAAACATCACATTTACACAAACATGCAAAAAATACTTTATAACAGTATTACTAACTAATCCTGCATTACAGCTGATTACTGATACAAATATAATTATTGTCATTGTTGGTCCATACAAAGTATCATAGCACAACAGCTGTATACATATATTTCCATGAACAGCATTAATAACAAGGACATCCTACTTCATCTAAGGGCATAATGTGAAACTTACCCTTTCTTCAATGGCTTGTATGACAGACATGCTGTTGGTTTGTTCAAAAGAAGAAACAGAAATCAGGATCTGTGAAGGAATCATTTAAGAAGTAAAAAAATCAGTCTTTTTTCTTGCTGCAAATACTGGGTAGACAAGAAGAAGTACTTTTTATATTAATCACAGCACAGTCAAAAACAACACACAATAGAGTGGCCATGTGAACCTACAGAAAAGTAAGAGTTGAAATTCTGGACTAGCGGTTAATAGTGACTTCACCAAGCCTAACATAACCAAATATGGTACGTCAAATGTTTGTAGACTGACCTTGATTTTCTGTGATACTTCCATTGTGGAAATAAAACTGCAAATGCATATAAATCGCAAAACTCCACAACTTTTTCAGTGCATCTTTACTACTTACTTTAATGTTGTGGATGTCAACCAAGCACGTACAGGCTGTACTAAGCAACATTAACTGCCTAAAAACTGTAAAACCATCCAACTAAGGTTTGAGAGGAAACCTTAAATCTCTTTACAAACAAAATGCTCTGTTTTACAAAGTGTTTGTACGTGCTAGGCCTTAGTCATTGAAGAGGAATGTATGCTACATACACTTCACTAAACTCTGCCTACTGTCACTGTCAAACCACCCATGCAAGGTTTGGGAGGGAAACTTAAAGGTTTGTACAGGTAACCAAAATTCTGTTTTTACTCATGAATGATAGTAAGATCCCCTGATGAAAACTTACTTGGAATTATTTGAATATCTTTTACCATTCCCAAGATTTCCAATCTTGCTTTGTACAAATTGTGATGTGGAGTGTTGCAGAGGGCTGGTATTTCTTTTGTTAATCCTTAATAAATTATCTATTAATTACTTACCAGCTGGTGTCTAGCTTGGTATTTAATGTGGATATTTTTGTAAAGAAAAGACTAAATAATGAATGGAGATGTGCAACTGAATTACAGTTGACCATAAGTTACTTGAAAAAATCTTTAAATTGTATTTTAGTGACACTTTTCACTGCATCTGATATTTGTATATCATGCTTACAAAGTACATAAATCAGCTTCCATAACCGCAAACTTCAATGATGCAATTAGAACTGAGTGTGAAACCAGATCAGACATGCAGCTAGTTGCTTAAAAGTAATAGTGGATGGTGGCTACAGTAGGTGTAACCTAAGGGATGGGGTTATGAAGGCTCATACCATTCCGAACTATTCCTGAAACATTTAATGTAAATGCAAATGCTAGAATTTCCACACCAAATGAAACTGGCTCATTTTTCAGGTGGAGAAACTGCTGATGTTGGCAATACCATAGGGGGGAGAAGGACTCAAAAGGGGCACCCCTGGAATTTTTTCACCATAAAATTTAACTTACACAGTTACAGTAGGCCTAGCCAGTAATAAGATAGGCCTAACATTGGGCTACAGTAGATTCAAAACGAATCCCATGCGATCTTACGTACAAGTGAACAGTCAGGCATATATCGACTACTCTTGTGGTATCCAGACATACTAATCGGTGATTTGCTACCAGAAGACCTTAAAAACTTGAAGGCATTTTTGGGGTGGGGCATTTCAAATTGCATTTTCATCTGCCGGACGTTACTGCGGAGTTGACCGATCTATCTCTTGCCAGTCTTTGATGTGCTCTGGCCGGTCTTTATATTCCAGTTGGTCTTTGCCGGGCTTATTCTAGTAGGACCCCTTATATGTATGCCTAGGTACTACATGACAGGATGTTGTGAAATTGCCAAGTAATTGCACTGAAATACTGTCTGCTTTGCAGGTTTCTGTTTTATCATTCTGTCTGTTAGAGAAATGGGCTTAGCCCTCACAGAGCAGGTTCCAAATCCTGCTCTATAAGGGGGCTATAATTATCGTTTAAACTGAGAAGAAATACAGTAGGCTAGGGGTACTGAATGGCAGTATCATTTTTACTCTTCACTTCTCATCCTACAAGTAGAGGGTCCTACAAAGGTTTTGCAATGTTCAATGCAGTAGCCTGATAGACTTTTTAATCATGAATTTTGGAAGCCCAAACATTGGAATAGGGAGTCCTGGGCTTCTGGCCCATAAGAACTTTTGAGCCCTGCCCGGGAGTAAGAAGTACAGTAATCTGACACCTTTTGACTTTGTCATACTATCTAGGCCAAGAGTTGCAGCAAACATGGAACTTGCCTGTTAGATGTGCTACATAAAAAGTGGGCTTACTGCAGGCCCACTCCTTACATTTCCCATGTACCAACACTGCTTAATAGCTACACTGCATACAAATATGCAAAG
Source organism: Holothuria leucospilota (assembly GCA_029531755.1). Classification (NCBI taxonomy): domain Eukaryota; kingdom Metazoa; phylum Echinodermata; class Holothuroidea; order Aspidochirotida; family Holothuriidae; genus Holothuria; species Holothuria leucospilota. Next base: position 150,568 of record CM055965.1, on the reverse strand, counting down.
CAAATGGGCAAGTTTTTTTGAATAACATATAGTACACAATGCAGCTTGATCAAATCCAGAAATCCTGGATAGTGGTCAAGATCGTGATTTGTGAAGGGGAGAAATGGTGGCCCTACAAAAAAAAAAAAAAGGCATCTTGGTGGCTACTTAATTATTTTCCTTAAGATATATCCAAATCCTTTAGGTGCATCAATTTAGAGCCCACCATGAAGTAACAGTAGGAGGATGGTAATCAGCAGTTACCATCCTCATACTGTTACTTCATTGAAATTTTGTCCTTGAGACAATGATATGTGAAATTATTCAGAAAAAAGGACTGCCTTGATGTACCTTATAACCAGAAGTCTCAAACACAGAAAAATTTGGCAAGGAAAGTTTGGTAATTATGGCAGAAACTGCAGTTAGTATTTTGAGCTGGGAGATTTTTGACATACCTTTCCTTTTATGTAATACACCAGGGTGCATTTGTGCACTACACGCCATAGATCTTCGGCGTACAGGAAGGAAAACACTTGGCAGAGTGGCAGGAGAATTCACTCAAGGTGGCATACAACTTATCTATTGCCTATATTTTGTACTGCTCATTGGCCCCAAGTCAAAACCGCTGCTATAAAATTTTCTGCTGCTCTTTGTTTCCACTCAATTCACACTGAGGCCCACACCAAAATATGATTGTTTCCTGATAAATAGGAAAGAATGTGTGTAACTTTTGCTTCAAGTATGATGAATGATTATCGTACAGAAGGCAATGTTGTAATAATACCGTGTGGTATAAATCACACCTTTGGTTTTGTTGGCGTAAGAACATAACACGGCGTAACTTTGGTGCCGGCTTTACATGGAATGCACCCTGGATAATATATTGTCTACTAGTATATATGGAGTATACTATACAAAATAAGGGGGCCTTTATGTTAGGGCTGCGACGGTTAAACAGTTAACCGGTTAACAGACCGATCGATCGGTTAAACGACCGTCAAATGTTGTTTCGTTTAAACGTTTTTGCATCCTAATAAATCTGTCGCCGCAGTTCACCATTATACCTAAACTCGTTTATGCAGTAAACCGCAGAAGTTGCTTGCCCAAAACCACGTAACAATGGGTAAACTTTGGATGAAAAATTACAAAAGGTTTAAAAAAAAGACCTTTATAATGTCAGTTGCACAGTCTGCATTTCGTTGCTTTGACTGGTATATCGATCCGTTCGCCCCATAATCTGGGAGTGGTTTGCCGAAATAATGTGACAATAAACTCTTTCACGAACCTTTTGAAAAGGATTAAAATTATCAAGGGTGCAGGGATTAAACTATGCAGTACACGCTACAACAATCCACCATACCTTTTAAAAGTGTGGAGCACTGTAAACTTGATAGATAAGACTAAAAAAGTTACCTCTAGACGGCAGAAAAATATATGCTTAATATTGTTCAAGGTAAATGCACTTTGGGAATTTTCCTGAGCTTAACTTCCCAGGTTAAGTGTTTACAGTTCATCAGTCTCAAAACATATGCAGTCTGCACAAAATAGTGACCAAGCTATGTAGTCCTGGGCTTAATTATGCAACCCTGGCTTGCAAGCCTTGTAGGCGCAACTAAAATATTTGTAATTACGTTAGCCTCCCCATTTAAGCTAACTTAATAATTTTAACAAAAGCCGTTTAAACATTTTTTATAATTTTTTCAACGTTACTATAATTCCTGGAAAAGTTTCAACCCCCCAAATTAGCAAAGATGAGTGAAATTCTTTCGGCCATTTCATTTATTAGCCCCAAATTATAAAATATGGAGCACTCCAATGGTGAACTTCATGAATAATCATATTATTTTCGAACACAATTAGCACAGTTCGTTGGACTTGCTGAACAAACCGGTGCACTGCACTTATGTGCATTGTACAGTACAGTACAGAATTTGTAATTAGCAGAGCTGATTGAGCTTGCTGAACGAACCGGGCCGGCCAGCCATGTGCTTCGCTGCTTCGCGAGTTGCATGAACGATTGTTCATGACATACCGTACGTACATTGTACAGTACTGTGATCGTTTAACTCCCGTACAATATTGAAGAATCAAATTTCTTCGAATTTGCGCGATTTTATGTGAAGTTGTTCGAATTTCTGCAATTTTGCGCGATTTCAAAAATCGTACAAAAATTCGACCGCAAAGGTTCGTGGAAAATTCGTACAATTATTTGCGGTTTTTGCGGTCAGTTTTTCACCGTACAAAATAGCGCAAAATCGTTGACAAGGTCTCTTCAAAATCAAACAGTCGTTCAATAATCGAACGCGAGTTTAAAATGTAAACTGTTGATATGGAAAAGTACCGATCAATCACTTAACGTTGCAGTTGCTTATGTAGCAGGATAAGCTTTCATACACTTCAGATGAACGGGCAAAATGTGCGTTCATTGCAAACACTGGTGCACCATTCGTTATGTATACAGTGTACGCCGTAACATAATGATCAAAGGCGAAACATTAATTTTTATGTGCGTTTTAAAGTATATTTCAAAGTTTGGTAAGTAGAAGTACAGTAACTACAACCGAAAATTTTTATTTTTTGGTTGGGGCACCGTTTTTGACGTACCGCCAAGCATGTTCATAATCCAACGGTGCAACAGTGTATTGTGCTAATATATCACCTTTCGTAACTTGCTTGCTATTAAAAGACATGAAGTAATATAGGTCAAGTTTAAATCTATAAGAAGTGTGCCGTCGAAAAATTGATTAGATGACAGTCATCAGCAAGGGTAGGTATTTGCATATTTTCGGGGAAGGCGGCACAACCGTTTCTGCTTGAAAAAAGTCTGCATTACCTAAGGTATGACCCGATTTTTCAACAAATCCTCCAAAGAAATAGGTTTGGCCCTTCCCGTTGGGAAGGGGCTGGATTCCCCACCCACCCCTTCTCAGAAATCATACATATTTTCGTGTTGGATGAGGCCTGTTTGTAATAGTTGCCCCCACATTTGCAATCCAGTGTTAGCCTAATTTCATGTTTGCAGAAATTTCTCTTACCTCGGAAAGCCTAATCAGCCGTCCCGAACCGTCATTCTTTGAATATATATCCTATTTATTTCCTAGTTTGTGAAATGAGCGGAGCTTTCCTCTGTGTATTAATTCATCTTCAGGGCATATAGAATGGCAAGGTGCAGCAATCGTTTTAACGGCCATGGATGCATGTTTCCATACCTTTCCGCTCAGACAACCGCAAATACAATCTTCGGCGGCAATACGATGGTGAATGACCTTTTAATAGATAATCGCTAGGCCCGCATAAATGAAACTGCGACCCATTTCACTGTCATATTTTTCAGCCCATCATTGTACTGCCTTACATTTTATAGCCCAATGCAGCACACTACCACTATTCGCTTACGCTTCCTGGCTACTGTATCTCGTTACTACATAGCGAATGCAAACTAACGGTACAGTACTGTATGTCACTTCAATTCCATGAGAAACCTTCGACTCGAGAATTCCCAGGCACCTGCAATGGGCCCAACTTATTTGCATGCAACGCTCTGTGCATTGCTTTGCTAGTGACGTCATTGGACTTCCCCCTTTTTTTCACAGACTTGATGCGTGTAAAATTTCCATTGGCTGCTACCAATCACCGTTAACCATCATAACTGTTAAATCCCGCCCTACTAGGCTACACCCACCTCTTGAAAACATACAGCACTGTCTGACTTCACTGTCTATTTACGATCGTACTGTCACTTCAGCGTGTAGGCCTGTAGTACAGTACAGTAACCTAACGAAGTAAATTGCATATCCTGGCCTGGGTAACGCGCCGCTCGCATTAATTTTTTTCCCAGGACGAACGTGGGCAAATCCAATTTTCAAAAAATTTTAAATTTGTTTCAGAATGGAGGTTAGGGATACATTTAAGGTTAGGGTTACATAGGTGGGGGTTATTTGGCCCGTGCTTTCATAATCCGGCGTCAGAATTTCAAAAAAAGGGTCGAAAAGCTGTCATTTTGGAATTAGAGGTGTGGCCTATTTCCAAGAAGCTGATTGGTCCATTGGCCAGATTTTCCCTGACTCGTCCTGGGAAAAAAAACTACGCGCGCCGCTCTACGTACGTAATTACGAACCAGCTGTCATGGGCCAAAATTCAGCATGCAGATTTTCACCAAAATCAACTATTACGAGTTAAATTTTGTACCTTGGTGTAGAATAAGTCTGCTCTTGAGAAAAGTATTCGGTAAAAGTTTCGTATCGGACGAAATATCGCTTATGTGTAAATCTCAAGATGGCGCTGGCTGTCGAAGGTTGAAAAAAAAATCCCGGGCGATATGTGTGACGTCACGTAAACGTACGGGGACTAATTGGGCATACGACTTCCAAAAAAGGTTACGCACAAATGGGCGCTGGCCGCTTGTGAATGAATGAGTTTAAACCCAGAGCTGCGATTGGATATTTCACGTAAAAAGCAGCTGCATTTCCCAGGCATTTGCAGCGGCCCTCATAATAACAGCATGCAACATATGGTATTTGCACATAACGCAGTTGAGTATTAGGCCCATGTGTGAATGAACATGACTAGACCTGCAGGCCGGCGCCTGTAGCATATACAGCGTGTGCCAGTAAAATGACAATGCAGGTACGGTTTCCCAAGGGCCGGGTTAAAATTCGGATCATGTTAGCACAGTACGCCGCGGGTGAAATTTAGGGAGATCTTGGCAATACTGTATTGCACTCCGCTGTAGGGCCCTGAGTCAGAGATTCAGAGGCGAAGTCTCGAAAATTGATTGCCGAATTTTCCATCTTCATTCTCTCACTCAATGGACTATAATTGGATTAATGTTTTTCCCCAAGGACTCGGACTTCAAAAGTTTTGTCCACAGTAGGTAAGATTCAAAATTTTAGCAGTTGCGTCGTAGCGGGTAAAGTATAGGGAGGTTGGTTAGAAAGGTTCCAAAGGTTAGGGGTGGGGTCAAAATGGGATCCATATCCATCGCAACATCTGTGTGAAAACGAAAAGGCGGCGAGGCCATGGCCGTACGGGCCGGGGGCGGGTCCCCCCGTCAGAAACCTGACTAAATCGGCAACTTGTATAGCTAATTACCGTTATTGATTAACCATCGTCCTATTCGCAGTTTCATGCGGCATTGTCCCAATTTGTTACGAATGAAAAGAAACTTCGTTTGATGGACAAAAGGGTGAAGTTGAACAGAAATTTCTTAATTTGCTTCAGATTACATTTTCAGTAGGTTAAACTCGCTGATAAACTCCTTTCACGTTTCTCTCGTTTACTCCCGGCTGTACTGGAACCCCGACAAAAAATTCAGTTTGCCATCCTATTATCCCCTGAAATGCATACAAACCTCCCCCTCTCCGCCAAAAGTATCCGATTAATAACAATCAAAATAATGTTAATTGTTAAAGTACAGTGATTTTTCATCTGTACAAAGTATGCGATTGCTCGTCTATGCTGTAGAAGTCGCCATAGTAAGCTTCATCAACTTTCGTTGAAAGGAACTTGCATAGCTACTCTGTTGTCTGTTCTATGTGATAATTTTATATCGGTAATGAAACTATTTCATAGATAATAAAGTATGAAAAGATATATGCTGTAGCACAATTACTATGGAAAATTTCAAAAACAATGCTTCCTATTCCCATTCTTGGCGTTCGCCGATGGAGACACTTGCATCATTCGTTAACGTAAGCTTTCAGACTCCAGAGGCTTTGCAGTGGAGGCCTTATCGCACTTCATTCCTCACCGCAGCTGTCAACTGACGAATTTCTTTTGTAGCAGTATTTGATTCACATTGCTCAGCTGCATGGTATTGTTTTTCTTTAGTCCCCCGTCAATACCGACAAGCGTTTAATGCAACTGTGATATATATCAATAATACAGAGCTGCAACACCTTCATCTCCCTTAAGCTTTGCAAACTTTATTTCAACGGCTTGTTCAAAGTTGCCCACAGTGTACCAAAATATTATTTCTGTTGCCGGCGATCCTTTTTGTGAAACGGCTTCGAAATTTCTAACCTTTCACTTTATCAGTAAACATTCCATTCTCTGCTTCATTGACCACAAATTCTTGTGGTCATGTGTGCGATATTTGTTTGCGTTGATTTGTACGGAATTTCGTTGAAATCTGCGTGTGCGATTTTGTGTGAATTTGTGCGAAATTGTGCGAACTTGCGCGGTTTTCCGCGATCGTAGAAAAAATTCTACGGGAGTTAAACGATCACAGTACTGTACAGTACAGTATTGCGTACGAGACAACTATGCCCGAGTCCCGTTATAACATAAAGTATGAGGGTAGCTGCCGTTATCGAAAAGTTTTGCCGTTCATAATTACGAAGAAACTGGCATTTTCAGTAGGTATTTGGTAAAAAGGCATGCGATGTAAGACAAGTTAAAATTCGACGTTACAATTTTTTACGGAGTATGCAGTAATACATATGGGTAAAAGTTTTCACACCTTTCCGACATAACAGTGCTGGAATTCTTTGCAGATACACGTATATTACGTACGAATTGCAGCAAGGTCACAAGGCACACTATAGTACACTGTATGTGGTACGTTTGTACTCGACACTGCTCTGGGCGTGTGTGATACTGTATCGCTGTAGCCGGAGAAGTGTGTCTTGAACTGCGATAAAGCCAAAGATATCCATAGGCTTCTCATCTTACGGTGCTATGTTAGACCGCAAAAATCTCGAAAACGGTAATCAGTGGCACAACAAAAAGTATGCATGTTTGTGAAAAGTTTAAATAAATGCGTGATTCGCCCATGCGTGCGGACTGCTTGCCAAAACATCGCAACTAATGCAAACGTTTTAACTTGCACGCTACTTCGACGATCATCACTACCGGCACCATTTTAAGTGTAGCAACTTTGGTATTTAATGTGGTGGCGCTCTTCCGAAATGTTTATTTTGTTTATATACCTTGACTTGTTTTTATTTTCGGTTAACCGTTAACCGTTCGGTTATTAAAAACAGTTAAACGGATAGTGAATTAACCGGAATTGCACAGCCCTACTTTATGTGGTATCAGGATCAGGATCATGATAAGTATGTCACAGACACCCATAGGGCATAAACCAGGCTTTGACAAAATGATTTTTCATTTCTTGTCCCTCGGGCTAGCTGTTTACTAAATCTACTTGTCCACATGAATATTTACTAGTGCAGTTTGAGTCTGCCAAATTGCTGACTGTGAAAAGAGTTTGCTGGGGTACTTGCCAGAGGACTATGATACTGAACAGGGCACTTGCCCAAGTGATTTTGTTCTTGCCCTGTGGGTCGGGCAGGGGATTTGTCAAGCCCTGCATAAATGCAACGGAATGAGAGAGAGGAAGCTTTAGCAAGATGTCAGATGACACCTGAAGATGTTAAGGGTCTAAGAGTTAATTTCCTCATTGGTTAACTTATTCCAATCTAGTATGGTAGATGGAAAGAAAGAAGACCTACAGTATACTGAGGGGTTCTGCAATTAATGTATTTGAGAGCTTTATTGTTATTACTGGTTTGATTTTGAATAACATTAAAATAGGTGGAATCTTTATAACGCTTAGGCTTGACCCTTCTTCTTGCTGGAAGCTCTGTAAGATAGTGGTCATGTGGGACAGCTGGAAGCTGGTTATTCAAAATTTGACACTTATAACAAAGCCTATTGACTTTTCTATGGTTCTTTAGTACAGCAATTTCTAATTGCATAAGGAGGTCAGTCATAAAACCTTTTCTAGGCCTAGATGTGTAATTACCACTAATGAATCAACCAGCTCTGCATAGGCCTTTTTCCAGGCGGTCTAGGCTATACAGGCATACCCTTGTTGGTAAGGGTCCCAAATGGAAGCAGCATACTTTAGGTTGCTTCAAACTAAGGATATATATCCTAGTTTTTTGCATTCCATCGGACAATGATTGAGATTTTTTTTTTAAAAGACCTAGCATAGCACCAGCTTTAGCAGTAATTTTATTAATACTTGGTGTACCATGAGTCGATCACTTAAGGAACACTGTGACCATAAAAATATTAAAAACATTTACAAAAATCAATAAAAATTTGCTGTAACATTTGTTATGTGTCTTCCTCATTGTGCTATATTTTGGTGTTGTTCGGATTGCATAATCCATAGAAAATGAAGTTTGAAATGTAGGTGGCAGTACATGCAACAATGCTTATGCAGGAACCTTGAGTCAATCGCTACAAAAACAAGCAAATAAAATGCTATAAATTACCACATTTAAGAACAGTTATACAAATAATAATGGAGAATAATGTCTTTTCTATCAAATGTTTTAATCAGAACTTTATCAAAAACATTTTGGTCACCATTTTTGTAATTTTTGCAAGTTTCTAGTTCATACTTATGCCGAAACTTGAAAATTTGGCCATGAGTAACATTTTTGCGTTGGACATCAAAAATTACAAGGCAAATAATTGTTTTTTACGTTTTTTGAAGAAAATGCAATGCAGGTCATGCTTACATTGCAATAACATTGTGCCTGCATGCCGTACTGGCATTTAGAATGCAGTGATCGACTCATGATACTGATCGACTCATGATTACTTAGGCTACTTGGCCTAGGCCTATACATGCATTGACCATTTTAAGTCATCCGGAAAAGTGACACCCATGAAAAACAGGACAAATAGCCTAGGCCTATGTGAACCACAGTGCATTCCATGTCAGGGCCATGCCAAAGTTACACCAAGAAAAACAATTGAAAACATACCCCTAAGGAAAATGCAAACTCCACACTGAAGATCTTCAGCACAGATGGGAGTGCAAGGATGGGGTACCTGTACAGGTAGGCTATGTGATTGTGAATCTTTGTTTTACTACAAGCAGACAAGACATGTTGATAAAATGTGAGGATGCTTTGGCAGGATAAATGCAGGCCATTTTGACTAGACAGCTTAACACTTGTTGCAGTCTAGGCTAGGCTACTTACTGACTTGCTGAAACCAACCTGCAACGTTTTGTGGGAATACAAGCCTAGGCCAAGACCTAACTGGATCCCACCGCCCACTTCCGTACCTTAGTGTACATTCCAATAACATTAGGCTCATATGTTACGAATACAACATGACATTTAGTCAGTGTTAAGGATACATTTTAAGAAAATATCCTCACCTATTTATGCAATTATGTCTATTACAGCTTACACCAACTCTCTTTCTTCAAAAAGTCATGATACCAGCCAATTTCAGGTGTCTTAGGTCAAAATATATTTACACATGTACGTGGAGTGGTTCTCGCAAAAATTTGTCGGTGTAATGATCGTGTAGGCACCATCTACTTTATTGAAGGTCGTAACTTTTCAAAGTACTGAAACGCCACACTTGATTTGTAAATATTGCTTACAAAATACGTATAATTTCTTCTTAATTAATTTTTATATTAATATTTCTCAATACATGATGGCTATACAATATTCAGGACGGAGAGACTTTTGAAATGACACAACCCAAAATATATACCCTCCCCCACCAAACAAGTTGAGAGTCGATCTGAAACGATGGCAGTATAACGTTTTATTTTCAGAGCCTAATGTACAAAAACATTCTCTACTTCATCACATTACAGTGTAATGTATTGTGTCATGTGTAAGCTGTCGATGTACCCGAGGGGCTGACTTGCTTGCTCTTTCAGGTTTCATATGAACACGGAAGGGACCCATTTTTTTTCGTAGGATGGCGATGGGAAAACTCGGTTTTTTCAAAATTTTTTAAATTTGTCTCAAAATCATGGTTAGGGTCACGTGGATGAGGGATATTTGACCTGTTCTTTCATAATCCGGCGTCAGAATTACAAAAAAAAAAAAAAAAATACTCGAAAAGCTGTTATTTTGGAATTAGGGGCGTGGCCAATTTCCAAGAAGCTGATTCGTCCATTGGCATGATTCTTCCATTTCCATCCTCAAAAAAAAAAAAAAAAAAAAAAAAAAAAAAAAACGCGGCCGCTACGGGGCCACACGGACTATGCCGTACAGCCAGTTACGTAGGTGTCGAAAGCCGTTTTAACATCTAATCAGGAATTTCAGATATCAATTATGCACTATTTTAGATATCTGAAATAAAACTTAAGATATCTCAAATTCATTTCGAGATATCTAAAATAGAATTAGAGATATCTGAAATATAATTCGAGATATCTTAGGCTACATAGAGTTTAAGATATCTGAAATAGAATTCGAGATAGGCCTATCTTATATTTACTAGTTTGAGTTCAAGATATATGAAATAGTTCGAGATATCTGAAATTGAATTCGAGAGATCTAAACTTGAATTAGAAATATCTGAAACTGATTTCGAGATATCTAAAATACTAATTTCAGATATCTCAAGTTCAATTTTTGATATCTTGAATTCAATTTCAGATATCTGAAACTTATTAATTATCCGAAATTCCTCAGTACTCATGAGCTCATAAATGTAGTCACCCAGTTGCCGGGGCAATTTTTCTGTACTGTTCTCTCAATTCATGTTTCAAGCATAAAAAAACTGCAAAACGATGCAGTACGTATTTAAATTTGGTTTACGGTCGTTTCGCCCCCTTGCCAGTTGCCCTCCCCAAACATAACATAACAGGTAGTAAAGGGCAAAGGAGGGCTAAGGCCTCATAAGATGCCCTGAAGTCCATACAACCTTAACTGAAAACAAACAACCAACCAACACCAAACGAGCCTAACGAGCCCAGCCCAATTAGATTCTACCACAGTTATGGAAGGACTTGTCAATGTTAACCTTAAGCAGTGCACAGATGTGGAGTTAACTACACATTCAAGCAGATTATTCCACTCGTTAACAACTCCATGAGAGATCGCCCCCGAGCGATGACCAGTTCGCCCCCAAAGACCTACCAGTTCGCCCCCCATGTGCTGACCAGTTCATCGCCCCCTAATTTATTGACAATATACCTTTGTTGTTTTCGGCATTTTTGTGAGTGCTTTTTCTTCCAGTTTATGTTGCATCCTTTGATTCAAATACCGAAAATTACACAAGAAAATTAGCAGAAAAGAGTTGTAGTGCATAATTTATTTTGGACGTGGCAGAGAATACCGCGTACATGATACAGTACTTGATTGGTTGTTCTTAGTTGACTGCACATGTGGTCGAGTGTGGTCAACATTATAGCGTGTGCTAGTTTTTGTCGGCATTTTACCAAATACAGTTCCATGCAATATAAAAAAGTTTTCCAATATACCTATCTCATGACAAGTGCATTTAAGTAAGGTGAAAATGTAATCACGAACTTAACAAAACTTAACATTAAGAAACCACGTACTAGACTTCAACTAGCATAAAGATGTGATGAGCTGGCATCATGTAGGTACAGGGCCGTAGCTAGGGTCATATGTTTTTTTTGGGGGGGGGGGTGTGAAGGTCCCAAATTCCGACTGGATAGATATATTTTCCAACTGAATGATGGCGCGTAAATTGCAGCATTTTTTTCATGCGCCCTGCGTTTACATACGGCAGTGTGGATCCTTCCTTTGTCACTAAATAAAGGTGCCGTCTTGGGGGAGGGGTCTAAGGGGAGGGGTTGACCCCTCCCCTTTGAGAAATTTTTGTTTATTTAAGGTTGCTTAGATGCAAAATGGAGCTATCTTTGGGATATTTTTGAAGCTGATCATATATGGCTAGAAAATGTCCATAATTAAATGAATTCTAATTTTTCCGACTAGTCTGATTCTTTTTCCAAATGAGTGGCGGCCCGTAAATTGCATTTTCGTTTTTATGGGCGTTCCGTTTGTATCATACAGCAGTGGTGATCCTTCCTTTGTCACTTCATAAAGGTGCCGACCTGGGGGTTAGGCCTAAGGGGAGGGGGTGTCCCCCTCCCCTTTGAGAAATTTTTGTTAAGGTAAGGTTGCTTAGATGCAAAATGATACTAGACCTCCCAGACAGGTATAGCAAAAAGGGTTTAGAACTAACAAGCGCGTTTTCAGAATGTACACATAGTTTATGCTATAAAAGTTCACTGGTACGTTGTGCTTATAATGTTCATAAGTGATACAACGTGGATTGTGAGGATTGCGCGCGAAGCGCGCTGAAATTTGGGGGTATACTTCAATGCCAAAATGAAAAATCTGCACGCAGGCTCAGCCAGGGGTGGTGCTTAAATTTGCCGACATGGGGGGGGGGGGGAAGCGCCCTGACTGGGGGCCAGCCACTCTAAGTCCCGACAGATGCAATGGGTTGCCGAACTCAAAATATAATGCGCGCGAAGCGCGACGAAAAATTTGGGGTTATACTAAATTTTTATTAAGGAAAGTTGAAAAAGTTTGGGCTTTTATTGAAGAATCTGGACAAAACCAAGAAATTTGTTCGGGTGACTGCATGGTCGTCGTCGGGGATTACATTCTTTATCTTACCCATTAAGGATCTCCTACGAAACTGAAAGATCTGTTCTTACAAAATATGTTTGCCACGATGGCGAAGCTGAAGAAAGAATCTTCTAAAAGTTAGGAATAAGAGGAAAGAACTTCGGAATGATGCATGCATTTTCGTGTTTCTCTAGAATCACGCCTACACGGAAGAACAATATTTGTGGAAACGTTGAAATCCAATATGTTTGAAACGGGGGCGTTACCACTAGACAGAACTAGAGATGAAAGCGCGCGTAGGGCGCGAAAATTTTTTGAAGTTATAGAAAAAATCGTTACAGAACTTACTGGCTACGGGCCTGATAAATAGACGTTTGGAATATTTTCTGAGTATATCTATGTCTTCACCAATATTAGTCTATAAAAAATTGGGGGGGGGGGGGCTAAAGCGCCCTAGCCCCCATAGAACTGTGTCTGGTATAATTACCTTAATAATGTTCATGAGATTGATTGTAAATCGTGACGCATGCGCGCGAAGCTCGCCCAAATTTTCATTAAATAAGATTTTCATAATAAAACCTGCATTCAGAATCCTCATCAAAATACGTTCAGTTGCCCAACAAACCAACATGCCACTCAAAAAGCCAGTAAACAGCTTTCAACTTCTGCTGTTGTACTTCTCCGAAAGTTGCTATCGGAAGATATTGATAATAAGAAAAATACTGAGGTCAGGTTTGAAGCGCGCGGAGCGCGCGAAAATTTTGAGAGTTTGAGAAGAATTTGCGAAAAAGGACAGCTTTGATTTGATTTTACGTGAGGAAAATAACGTTTGGTATTATTCTCACTTGGTCTAGTTGGAAAATATATACAAAGTTGCCATAGGCTCAGTCGGAAAAATGTGCTAGACTGAGATATCAGAAATTCCAACTGGCATTTCAGATTTTCCGACTATCGTCGCTTTGACGAACTTTGGGGGGTGGGACACCCCCACACCCCCGGTCGCGACGGCCCTGTGTAGGTAAAGCGGTATTTCAGTTCAAGTGATCCCCCTCATCACTTTTGTTTCCACATTTCATGCCATTTTTACATAACATAACAGGTCAAAGGGCAAAAGGAGGGCTAGGGCCCCATAAGATGTCCTGAAGTCCGTACAACCTTAACTGAAAACAAACAACCAACTAACTCCAAACGACTCGAGCCCAGCACCGTGCAATTAGATTCTACCACAGTTATGGAAGAACTTGTCAATGTTAACCTTAAAGCAGTGCACAGATGTGGAGTTAACGACCCACTCAGGCAGACTATTCCACTCGTCGGTTGACAACTCTATGAGAGAAGCTGAACTTCCTAATGTCAAGCCTCGCAAAACACTTAACTAGCTTCTTACAATGGCCTCGAACCCGAGATTACTTTGAACCTTTAAATAACTACAAGATGGCAAAGGACTCCTTTCAGAAAGAAATTTGTACACTTGAAGTATGTTCCCCCTAATCCTTCTCAACTCCAGAGTGGTAAGCCCAAGATGCTTAAGTCTAACATGATAAGGTAGGCCCTAGGTGTTTCACCTCGGGTATAAGGCGAGTGGCTCTCCTCTGAACTTGCTCTAAAAGAAACTTGTCCTTTTCATAGAAGGGACTGCAAGCCTGGGCTGCATAGTCGAGATCTTACCAACTGCTTATACAGATTTAGTACAATTTCTTTACTAAAACTACTGGAATTCCTCTTGATCAGTCCAAGCACCCTATTAGCCCTAGCAGCAGCAGCTGCACACTTTCCAGATGGCTTTAACTCGCCTGTAATAACTACACCCAGATCTTTCTCCAAAGTCACATCACTCAGCATACTACCACTCATGTTATAACCACTCGCTGGAATTTTTAGGACCAAAGTGAAGGACTTTGCACTTATCTGCATTAAAAGACATTTGCCAAGTTTGCTGCTGCTGTCTTACAAAATATAATCGAAAAAGAAAATCAACTGCATTTGATTTTTTTTTACAACAACTAAGAGTTAGTGTTAGTAAAATCGAGGGGCGAACTGGTAGGTACAAGTTGGAGACGAAACGATTTCCACTTTGAGGCGAACTGGCAAGGGGGCGAAATGACCGGTTACCTTTAATTTATGTTAATTGTATGCCAACATAAGTTAGGAACTGCAGAACCGACGCTACGTAGCATAAAAAACTGCTGTGCGAAGTAGCATGAGTTTAAAGCATAGGTTTGTCCCAACTGGTTCTTATATAACTTGCATAAGAAAGCATCATGTCTGCATGGTATATTCTACGTACGTAGGTACCCCTTACTCAAAATCCATATATGGCCCAGATATGGGATTTCATATCTGGCCCATATCTGGGCCAGATATGGAATTCATATCTGGCTTGTACAAGAATTGGGCAGATATAACTTGATATAATATAAAGGCCATATATGGCCATATATGGCCCAGGTAAAGTTTCACTTTTATATGGCCCAGATATGCCCCATATATGGCTACTCCATTTCTGGCCCATATATGGAAAATCCATATGTGCCACATATAAAGAGATTTATATCTGGCCCATATCTGTGCCATATATGACCCATATAAAACTTTATATGGCTCACTCTTTATATGGCCCATATCTGGCCCATATATGGAAATTTATATCTGGCCCATATCTGCACCAGATATGGAATCTATATCATATCGGATAAAAAGTTAGGCAGATATAACACAGATCTAAACCAGAACCAGATCTAAACCATATATGGCCAGATAAAGTTCTATCTGGATCAAGCCTTTATATGGCACAGATCTGCTCTAGTTATGAATCATAGTTAGGACTTATAATAGCCCACACTCCTCATGGAGACTTTGAACACCAGAAAACATTGTTTAAGTGCTCCATGAATTAGAATTTAATGTAAGTATTAGGTTGAATTGACTTAAGTACATAAATTCAACTTATTTCATAACAGTGAACAGAAAAATGCCTTGAAATTTCCTATTTTATGTAATCACAGTGATATGGGCTTCTTATTTTAAACTTAATTACGTATTTGACTCTAAATTTTGTTTACTGCGTGGTGCATATTTTACTTTCAACTTCCTAAATCATGAAAAATGTAGGTTTAGATACAAGCTCCGCCCAAATATGCAAATTATTTGCCTTAGTTCACTTAGTACACTGCGGTATTAACAGAAGTGTAGCCACTAAATGACTGCAATGTCTGGGAAGGTGATGCTGTATCCAAAACATGTCTTAGTTTGTAACAAGCATAATCCAAGAATCAAATCAAGTAAATAACAAAACAAACTAACAAAATGCTCATTTGCATATCTAGCATATCAAGTTATATCTGGCTTGATATGGCCATATCAAACTTTATTTGCATATCTGGAATTGCATTGTTTCAAGTTATATCTGGCTTGATATGGCCATATCAAACCTTATTTGCATATCTGGATCACGATTATATCAAGTTATATCTGGATTTTTATGGCCATATTAAACTTTATATACATATCTGGATCATGATTATATCAAGTTATATCTGGCTTTATATGGCCATATCAACCTTAATATACATATCTGGATCACAGTTTTATCAAGTTATATCTGGCTTTATATGGCCATATCAAACTTTATATACATATCAGAATCACGATTATATCAAGTTATATCTGGCTTTATATGGCCATATCAAACTTTATATACATATCAGGATCACGATTATATCAAGTTATATCTGGCTTTATATGGCCATATCAAACTTAATATGCATATCTGGGTTATGTTTTAATCAAGTTATATCTGGCTTTATATGGCCATATCAAACTTTATATACATATCTGGATCATCATTTTATCAAGTTATATCTGGCTTTATATGGCCATATCAAACTTTATTTACATATCTGGATCACGGTTATATCAAGTTATATCTGGCTTTATATGGCCATATCAAACTTAATATGCATATCTGGGTTATGGTTTAATCAAGTTATATCTGGCTTTATATGGCCATATCAAACTTTATATACATATCTGGATCACCATTTTATCAAGTTATATCTGGCTTTATATGGCCATATCAAACTTTATATACATATCTGGATCACAGTTTTATCAAGTTATATCTGGCTTTATATGACCATATCAAAATTTATATACATATCTGGATCACGATTATATCAAGTTATATCTGGCTTTATATGGCCATATCAAACTTTATATGCATATCTGGGTTGTGTTTTAATCAAGTTATATATGGCTTTATATGGCCATATAAAGTCTTTAATCAACCAGATATTTTCCAGATATAAAGCCAGATATGTATTTTGAGTAAGGGACGGCACCCTCTCCCTTCTTGTCTCCAGTAGATACTAGCAAATTGCAATACAACCCTGTGTCATATTACCGTGAAAGACGAAGATTGGTGTTGCAGTTGCAGTTGTGAATGTGCTGTGAACGTAACAGACGACAGTACTACGTACAGATTGTTGCAATTGGCTATCCGTCATAATAGGCCTAAGCACAGCTGTTTCGGGCCCTGCCATTGTTCCCTATAATCCTAGGTTAAATCCTGTTCTACGGTTTACGATTCGATGATCAATTTCAAGTTCCATTCTAGTGCCAGTCAAGCACGTACACTACCTAGTGCGTCCAGGTCGAGTGCTTGCGCCAGATATATCTGCACATGCGTACCTAGCGTAAAACGAGCTTATGAATATGAATTTTAGATATCTCGAATTCATTTTCAGATATCTGAAATTGGAATCGAGATACCTAAAATTCATATTCTTGAGCTAATAAATATGAATTTTAGATATCTCGAATTTATTTTAAGATATCTAAAATAGAATTCAAGATATCTATAATTGCATTCGAGATATCTAAAATAGAATTCGAGATTTCTGAAACAGAATTCAAGATATTTGAAACAGAATTCAAGATATCTGAAACAGAATTCAACATATCTTAAATTGAATAAGACATACCTGAATAAAAATTTTAGATATCTGAAATTCGTGGTTATTGCGAGATATTTAAAATTACTTTAGAATATCTGAAATAAATTCAAGGACTTAATATAACAAGTCCCCCGGGGGCCACTGATCATTGACAAGGGGGTATCGGTCATGACCATTGTTTTTTTTGAAAGCACCCTAAACACGTATTTGTCCGAGACTCAAAATACACCCTAAGTAATGTAGGCCTATAAGTAAATTTGAAGGTCCGATAGTGTGCTATTCGCAGTGGCGTAGCTAGAGGGGGGCAGGGGGGCGGTCGCCCCCCCACAAAGCCTTTGAAGGCCTCTGTCGGAAATTTCTAGTGTCTGTCGGAAATAAATTAAAAAAGTTCATTTGAAACACTTACAACACTTTTTTTTAAGCAGAAGTAGACATTAAAATGTCAACGTGAAAATCAAAATTCGGTCTCAAATCGCCCGGAAAGCAAAAAAAAAAAAAAAAAAAAGGTCCCCATATAATTACACATCGAAATGTCAACGTGAAAATCAGAATCCAGTCTCAAATTGCCCGGAAAGCAAAAAAAAAAAGGTCCCAGATAATAGTCTGTCGGAAATTTTGGCTGTTGCCCCCCACAAAAAATGTCTAGCTACGCCACTGGCTATTCGCCGGGTTCACTATTCCTTTTCCTGGAAATTTCCAGGGGAATTTCCCAAACAACAACTAGTAAAAAAAAAAACGGGTATACAAAAATACACCTTTTTTCTTCATTATGGGTGATTTTCAAACTCTTTCCATGTTGCGTACGTATCGTGCCTTTTCTCAAATAAAATACCCTTGTTACGTGGATTCTTGGTCACGCATGATAGTCCCCTGTCAATGATGAGTGGCCCCCGGGGGTAAGTTCGTGGTTGGTTCATATAGTAATTACAAAGGATTGTGGGATAGCCTGTTTTTGTCAATGGCATTTTATTGTAGCAAGAAACTTTTCCCACTTCTTTGTAATTGTTATTTGGAAAAGGGTCGACAGAGCAGAATATCGACCGGTGGGGGAGGAGGGTTGAAGTGATGATGCTTGGCAACCGGGAGTTTCAGGGTTTGGTCCCCGCCGGGTCAAAGTAAGGTGGGTTTTCATCCAAGAGCAATCTACGTTTCCCCCCCCCCCCCCATCTGAACTGGCTTTTTCAAAACAAACCAAATTTCAGTGTGATCTAAATTGTTGAGTTGGCCAGTCACCCAACGTGAAGTTGTAATTCATAAGCCTATGAGCAAGTTATCCCACATTTGTTTTCGCTGTCCTCCAAGGTCTGAATTATGTCCTGCTAGAGGCATCGACATGCAATACGAACTAGACAGATCATCCAACACTACAAAATTGAAGCGAATAGACGGTCACATTGGCAGTTCCGTGTGTCACCCGCATAGTTTCATTCTTAACCTTTCGAAGTTCAGTGTTGTGCGTTCACTGTCGCATTGCCACCTGCTGGTTCCAATTAAACTAGGAAAACTCTACCACAGTAAGTAGGCCTACTCGCAAATCGACCAGTTGCGTCTTGGTCCAATCGTTTTGCGCTTCTTGGCTTTCGGTCGGTAGTTTCGTGAGTCAAAGAATGAAGGTCGATAAAATGCACTAGCTATTATGCACATAGAGGGAAACTACTGACTGTTCATTTAATTACCCTCTCTGACATTTTTTTCCTTTTCTTCTGAGGGTTTGGTTCTTATCATAGGCGGGATTACGGGGGGCAAGCGGGACACTTGCCCCCCACCTTTTTCCAGAGCTTAAAAACTAAATTAGTAAAAAAATGAGTGAAAGTAAGCGAGACCAGAGAAACCATAAGACAATTTTCAATAGCCTATCTTGATTAAATTTTTTCAGTGTTTAATGAAGGAAAGTATTAATATCAAAAACCACAAATTTGCTAGGAAAATTTTTCTAGGCGCGCTTCGCGCGCACCTCCTGAGAAAGCTGACTAATACAGCTGAAAATTTTGTCTGGCACCGTAAAATTTCTTTCCTCCTACCCGCCACACTAGTGTGATTTGAAACTCCGAAATAAGGGTTACTGAAAGTACTAATGTACGTCATAAAATGCACCATGGTCCTTGCAAACAAAGCCCCAAGCCCTACCCATGTATTCTCTCTCTCTCTCTCAAAAAATAAATAAATAAATAAAAATAAAAAAAGAAAGAAAACTGGGCGTGCTTCGCATGAGCCTTATATAAATCGATGTCTTATTAGTACTGCTCTACTGCTGTTCGTAGGAAAACTTTGGTGGAATTGCCTCGTTATTACTTCCTGTAGGATAGCTTGATTAAATTACCATTTCCGAACCTTTGCTTCACCTCTCGCTGTTCACTTTCCTCACCAACTACCACCATCCTCAGCAAATTGACTGACGGTCACTATCTTAAATTTGCGATCATCATATGAAAACTATTTCATTATCATTTTAAATTACACCTGGGGAAGCAGGATTTTCCCAAGAAATGTCCAGAATGGCCGCAAAAGCCGTCAAATTTAAGAAAGATTTCTCTAGAAGGACCCCCAGTCCCCTGCCTCCGACTTCGCGCCTTCGGCGATCGCCGTTAAAGACTTCTTCGGCCACAACTTCATAAGATGCAGCCTCCAATAAAAATTACATTCCTGGCACTTTGTCAAGTAACTGCCGATGCACTTGACAATGTCCATGTAAAAACTACCCACAAAAGATTTCATCGACTTCTTTAAGTATCGCATAGTCTAGTCACGCGAGAGGCCCGAGGTCGAGTCATACCAAAGATTTTAAAAATGGAACCTACATGCCGTTGTGCGTGATGCTCCGCATTAGCAATGGAGTAAGGGAAAACAAGCCAGTGAGCCACAACTGGAAAAATGGCCGTGGCCGGCTCGACTTGAACCAATTGGTTGGAAACTGGGACGTTAAACCTCATCTAACCTAACCTAACCGCATAGTCTGTAACCTTCAAAATCGACAGTAACCTTATTTTTCACACTAATAAAATAGTTGAGGGGCACTTGTCCCAGACCATCAACAAAATAAGACATCAAAAAGAGTCTCCATAGAGCTGGATATAGGTTCCCATATCCTTCTCTATGGAAAGAACAAGCACCTGGGGAAAGTAGAAAAATTTTTTATGCAATAAAATACTGCATTCAAAACTATAAAGAAAAACAATAACTATACAACTAAATGTCTCAACACTGTTTTCTTCTGCGCGCTTCGCACGCACCCGTTTTTAAATATTGCTTCGGGGTTACTTCCTGTAGAACATATCCTGCTTGTCATAGCTTTCTTTCGAACTCTTCTAATATCATTGAAACCTCCAATGCCCTCATGGCCGTAAGCAGCGTAGGGGAAGTTCCGCTTCTCCAGAAATTTTCAAAACAAAATTTTTTTCACCATCGATCTGTGTAAATTTACCGACTCTTTAAAGCTTGTTTAGTGCAAGTTGTAAGGAACGGAAAGTGTCATTTTCGATACCGTAATAAGAGACAGGTGCTCAGCGAGGGGAGGGGGGGGGCAAGAGCCCTCTCATTGAGGATAATTTTCTTTCTTAGCATTTCTATTACTCATATCACTAAAAAATATGAAAAATGTGATTTTTTCAGCGCGCATCGCGCGCACCCTTTCTGAGTACTCGATCTCCCATTTTTAAAAGTATTGTTCCAAAGCCCCGGGAAACCCTCAAAATAATCCATTCTCCCCTACTTCCTCAAGCCCTTAGCATTATCGCTCCCATGTGACTGTTTGTCTCATGGAGTCAGAATGTAATTGAAATAAGTCCAATTGTGATTTTTGTGGTATGTTAATTGCCAACCCTTATGTCATTTGAAGTTGAAGCTAAAATGCATCATTTGAATGCCTACAATTTCTCAAATACCCCGGAGCTTCCCCCACCGGGGCTCTGCCCCTGGACCCCTCTAGGGGCCCTAAGGCGGGCCCCTGGACCCCACGCCGTTAGGGGGAACGCTTCGCGCTCCCTCGGCGCCGTTTGACAGTCCACTCAGCGTTGCCCCCCACGTTCAGACATCAAATCCCGCCCCTGGTTCTTACTGACAACTCTGCTCGACCCAGTTGCTCGTCGTACAAGTGGTAGATATTTGTACCATCACCTTACCACAAACAAACTTTATTATCAAAATCACTTTACCCACGGACTACATTAATTGGAACCTATTAACTTAGCAAGTTCCCAGTGACCAATCAGTTGATATTTTCAACTAGAGCATCAGTGATGCCGTAGCTCAGCTGCCACGCCCACACCACATTTTGCCCTTCTGGAAAACTTTGAAAACATAAAATAGTATTTGTTTAATACATCTAAACCCTGTCCAGACAATGATCAGTTACAGCCATTCTCCATCCACAACATAATATGAGCTTGCTATCAGTATCATACACTCGCACACAAGTTCTCTATCTGACACCAAAATCAAAACAACCATCTGCCTACATGCACAGTACATTCGTAGTGACGATGACCCCTAGGGAGTTATCAGCACTGGCTATACTGTACAGTTGTGTGTAACAGTGCACAGTACACTATCTGTGTACAGTGTTATGTAAGTATGACTATAACACCTCTTGCACTGAGCAATGGCTTCAAATGGCTTCATTTCCCTTGTAGTAAAATGCTCCATTGTACTCGTTGGTAGGAGAATAAATATATAATACCATATACATACATAAAGCGAAAGGAAGAGAAAACCGAAACAAAATATAAAATAGAATTACTTCGTGATTTGCACACATGCCATATAAAAATTAAAACAATATAAAAGTTACTTTTCAATCGTTTTTAATCTTTTCAAGAGTTGATTTTTTTTTTGGTATTTGAGCTTTCCCCAAATTGAACATGTTAGTTGCACCTACTTAATAATGTTACTACCTACGACTAAATAGTGAAATATCGCAGACGAAATATAATAGAGCACAAATTTGGATTGCCTGCAACAATTGAAACGCAATCTCCATTGCACGAAAACACAACGAATTCAAATATGCCGAGAAGGCTAGACCAGTAAACTAAAGTTATCAACAACTAGACAAGAAACACGGATTGCAAAACATACCTGGGTTGTTCAAAATTTCAGCTGACTACCAATTATCCTCTGAAATGATGGGTAATTAAAACTGAACACTATTTTCAATTGAAACAAAGCCGCATATTAGTAACAGGAAAACAAACTTCTTGTGCATTAGATACGATCTGTGGCCTACACTCGATCATAGAGTAAGCTCTTTAAAGAGGTCCCATTTTAACCCCTTGAATGACGACCAAAAATTTGCCAGCAACAACCAGTGTTGTAGTCGAGGCCGCTACTTCCGAGGCCGAGGCCGAGGCCACACCCTCCGAGGCCAAGGCCGAGGCCGAGGCATTAGCTCCGAGGCCGAGGCCGAGACCGAGGCCGAACCCTCCGAGGCCGAGGCCGAGGCCGAGGCCGGGTTACTTATTATATCAGAGAAAAAAATATCAGAGCGTACTTTCACTCCATCCAACATAGTATTATAGCTGGTCTCAAGTTACACCGTCACCTACTAGTGTTACCTTTTACAAGACCTCCAAAACAATACAAACTATATTATGTGGAACGCAATACTTCACAAGTCCTCACTGGCAACAACTTTGTTCGCCACCTTTAAAACTGTACAAATCAATGATTTTATCACTTTTCGCCATAAGATTTGGAAACAGGGGATTTTTTACCTTTTCAGAAAATTAAGTCTCGCAACCTCAGAATAACCATTCAACTTGTAACCAATCTTTAAATATATAAAGACTTACTTTCCCCAGCCCACTGAAAAATTTGATCCAAATCGAATGGAAAACGACGAAATGGCAACCATTTAAAAACAAAAAGTGACAGAATTCTGGCTGCCCCATACGATCACTATTGCTCAGCTGCGCTAAAAACCATGTTCTGACCGTAGACCTTGATCAATGTAGCTATAGTCTCTTTTATTATCATCCAGCGCCCTCATCTGCAGCTAAACTACACGGAATAGTCTTACTGACGTTTACTCAGATTCAGAATTGAAGAAGAAGAAGAAGAAGAAGAAGAAGAAGAAGAAGAAGAAGAAGAAGAAGAAGAAGAAGAAGAAGAAGAAGAAGAAGAAGAAGAAGAAGAAGAAGAAGAAGAAGAAGAAGAAGAAGAAGAAGAAGAAGAAGAAGAAGAAGAAGAAGAAGAAGAAGAAGAAGAAGAAGAAGAAGAAGAAGAAGAAGAAGAAGAAGAAGAAGAAGAAGAATAGACAGGGAAGTTGTAGCTGCCCAGGTGAGCACTAGAAATCTCGGACGGGATAAGCAAGGTTTGTTTAGGTCAAAGCAGACTTGTAGTACTCGAATACGTACTCGCACTCCTACTCGAGTACATTTTCTGTACTCGTACTCGTACTCATGACTTTGTACGCGTACTCGTACTCAGAGAATTTAAAAATTAATTGTACTCGTACTCATGCGCAAGTCTTTGTACTCTTACTCACGTTCTTGTATTCGTACTTGTACTCCGGATTTTATACTCCTACTCGTACTTTGAGAATTGTACTCATGAGTACAAACATTTAAGTCCAGGATATTAATATCTGGAGACTTCACTGATCTTTTTCTAATTGAATATAACTTGTAATTATTTAAAGTTTCCTGTCCTGATCAACACAGACTAAATAAATTGTGCTGCAATGAGGAGCAGTAACAAAGGATTAAAACGAACCTGTCTTTGAACAAACTATAGAAATTAATATAGTATTAATAGCTTTGGGGTACTAAATAATCTTAAGAGGATCATCATCCTTATGAATATAAGTACTTTGGCCCCCTACTGAAAAAAATACATCTTGCTGCTCAGTACACTATGATGGCTTCCAAATGACATCGCAAGTTTTCACGATACAGCTTCTGCAAGTTGTGGTCTATGCAGTAGAAAATGGCCTTTCTTGTAAGTTAGCCATTCGTCTTTAAACCTCAAGTTTATAATTCCTGCTTTAAAGTCCGACAAAGTGAAGCAGGCAAAGCGTTTCTAAAGCGTTGGAAATAGTCATAATTATATCACAGGTATTTGTCATTCACCTCTAGAGTCAGACACCACCATTTCATTTCTTAAAAAAATGTAATATTGATAGTAGATATAGAAATCAAATGCAGCATTTGTTTGTAACTAATTTTAACTAGACAAACAGTTAAACGTTTGAGGGTCAGGAAGCCACTTGGTTTATCAAGGACCGGCCTATACCAGAGTGATGAGCACCGACCAGTTTCGCCTTCTCTTTTCGGCTAGTGCTCAGAGGTTAACGAGGCATAGGCGTGAAATGATCTCTCCCAATCTTACTCCTGGGACGCCCATTTAACGTCCCCATCTGGCAGACGTGAGTGTATCCCCAGTCTTTAGCCACTTTCCAAAGTCTTGCTGTGCCCCAGTGACCGACAGCTGAATAGAACCAAACAGAGGAAACGAGGGTCAACTTCCCTTGTCAAACAACCAGATACCCACCGGTTTCTCATCCTAGGAAATGTATTATGCCAGGCAGTGCACTCAGATCACCAGACTAACTCTGCCGTCAACCTTGAAGACAATTAAAAACAATTAAAGACAATTAACATCTTTAATCAAAGACAATTAAAGTCTGTAATTAAAGACAATAAAATACTCTAAATTACCTTACAGACAATTGCATGATTGTATGTTACTGCTGTCATATTACTTCAGCCTACACATGTACTCAGAAATGTACTACTCAAGTACATTTGTACCCTATTTGTACCACTTGTAACCTAACTCGAGTACTTTTTCTGTACCCGTTCTCTTACTCGTACTGATGGCTTTGTACTCCTACTCTTACTCAGAGGATTTGGGAATCAAGTACTCGTATACGAGTACGAACTCGTACATGGGAGTTTGTACTCGCATGTACGAGTTTGTACTCGCACTACAAGTCTGGGTCAAAGTATAAGAAATTAATTTGTAGGCTAAAGTTCACACATACGAAAGGGGTTGTTTGTGGTATTCAGTGGTGTAGCTGGATATTTTTTTTTTGTTGGGGGGGGGGGGGAGCCAAAAATTTCCGACGGATTATCTTCAAGTATTGATGTACTATCTAAGCGTAGCGCCATCATCATCTGGCGTGTAGCTCGCGGAAAAATGAGATTAAAATATCTCCGAGATTACCATTTCGATTTGTAATTCTGCTTAAAAACATAAGAAGTGTTGTAAGTGTTTTAAATGGAATGTTTTTATTTATTTCCGACAGAGACTAGAAATTTCCGACAGAGGCCTGCGATCAATTCGGAGGCTTTGTGGGGGGGGGGGGGGTCTCTAGCTAAGCCACTAGTGGTATTTTTGATAGGAAGGTCTCTTGGGGGCAGAATTCTGAGTTTTTATAAGTGGTTGAAAAATGAATGCATACTTGAGAGAATTCTCTTTGAAGAAAACCCTTTAAAGAGATTTAATCGATACTGAGAGCCTTAAAACTAAAATAAGGAGAAAGATTGTCTGCATTTTCGTTAGCAGTAAAAGGGGGCTAGTGTCCCTTCAGAGCATTCAGAGTGCGACCGCGAAGTTCTGAAGTTCAGTATTAAAAAAACATCGTGCAAGTACTTTTCAACTCATTTACGAAGGTTTCACTACTTTATAGCCGCTGAGGCGCTTGACTCCGCTTCGGTGAGGATTCAGGGCACCAACATTCGCCCCACAGCAGTGCAGGTTTAAAGTAGCGCTGTTTAAAGTAAACGAAACTTGTACGATGAAGCTTGTACGTATCCTTATCAGCTATTGGGTTCACGTTAAAAAGGCAACAAAAATAGCAAATGTCACCAATAGAATTGGACTAAAATATAATCAGTGTAGGAACTGTACTCAATGGATATGACTCACAGTCTCGGTGGTCCCATAGCCCTTAAAAATAGATGTTGCATGCTGGTTCTGGCATATATTTCCCAGCAATTTCGCCATGTTTCAAAAATGAAAATACGCGCGAAGTGTCACAAAACATAATATTGAAGACATGTTGTACACTTTACATCCCTGAATGACTGATAAAGTGACAGTGGGTCCTCGTGTCCAATTTGATATATAAACGGTGTGTTTGTGCATAATTTTTAATGCCCACGATTTTATTTGGGCGAAGGCGGAGGGAGGACGACTTTTTGGGGGATGGTTGGGGAGGGAGGAGGGGGGTTACCACCGTACTTGACATAACTGCACCCATTTACCGTAGAGTACCTTATGTGATGTAACTCTTTAAACGCCGTGCAACCCCTTCCATCATCTGTGCTCTCCATTCTCAATCCCCCTTCGTCATCAAATAGACCGACTGTTAGTGCGCGTTCGGCTAGTCTGAAAAAGTGTCCATATCGTGACTTTGGAAGTCACTTTAATGCACATCAAACGCCTTTTAAGATAGTTTAATTGATTCATGCTAATGCCCATTATATTGAAAATAGCTCATGCTTGAAAGTAGCCTATGCTTCCGGAGGTTTTCCCCGGTCCCCTACCCGGCGGGGCGCTGCGTTGGGAGTTTGATCCACGGAGGAGCTTTTCACTTCCTTCCTAAATAAGGATGTCGACATGGTCAGAAAAATTATCTGACCATGTCGACTAGAGAAATTTGGATGTCGTCTTGGACAGATAAATTATCTTACCATGTCGACTTCTTACGCAGCATGCCACTGAGAGAGAGAGAGGTCTTTACATACAAGAGTACCGAAGGCACATCTACAGCCGCATCAGGCGATCCGGGGCCTCGCGCAAGTAGGCTTGGTAAGAAAGTCCTTGTCCTATTCGATTCTGAGAGCCTTAAAATCAAAAGGAGAAGAAATGGGTATGTATGCGTGGCTCCAGACATTTAACATCATAACATTGCAGAAAAAGTGGCAGTAACACTTGAAGCACATGCAAGTAACTGACCCAGTCGGCCGCTGGAGGAAGGGGCGGGAGGGGGCAAACTGAAGATGATCGTCGGATTGCATGGTTTCAAATTAATTATGGAGGCAAAATAGAGTGGATATTTAAGACGTGTCCTTAATTATCTTCAAATGACCATATATATACGAACAAAGTAGATTACAATGATTACAGGCCTCGTGTTTGGTCTAGTGGTAGAGCACCCTCCTCTCACGCGGGAGTTCCGGGTTCGATTCCCAGGTCGAGTCATACCAAAGACTTTAAAAATGGAACCTCCTGCCGTTGTGCGTGATGCTCCGCATAAGCAATGGAGTAATAAGGGAAAAAAGCCAGCGCGCCACAACAGGAAAAAAGGCAGTGGCGGGCTCGACTTGCACCAGTTGGTTGGAAACTGGACGGTTAAAACTCATCTAACTAACTACAATGATTACAATGATTACAATTTCACCATTTCATATAGCAGCCTAACTCAGACTAATGACGGTTGAGTTGATGATGCGAGGGTTTTCAGTGTAGGGAGGATGGGTGATAGAAGAACGTGTTGCATGGGACTTTTGAACAGTAACGCTGTTCAAGCAGTCCAGTAGGAACAAGTACTAATCAGGGGCGTAGATTTCTTTTCAACTTTGGGGGGATGGGGTGAATTATCGCAAATCTAGAAATGTGCACGAGAAGGCTAAGCGGAAAGCCCATGACGGGTTGGGTCCAGGGGCCCGCCTTAGGGCCCTGGTGGTGTACAGGGGCAAAGCCCCGGTGGGGGTCCAGGGGGAAAAGCCCCAGGAAGCTTCTGGGTTTTAATGTTTCAGAAGTGCCAGGAAGACTGTTTTTAAGGGGTAAATTTCATAGGTAATGTTCTTAGGTATTGGTATATTTGAACATTTAGGAAATGTTGTTTTGAACACAAAACTCATTTATAAGCTGCACTGAATCGAAGTTGTACAAGAGCAAAATACCTGCCCTGCAAAACTTAAAAAGGCAGGGATCAACGTATAAGGTCATCCCACAGACAACTTGATTTTGAATTCGGAGATCATTACAAGACCTGCAAGTTGACTTAAGATTAGTGGCTCGGCCAGGTTTTTTGTGATTGGGGGTACCATAGATGACGTCGTAATAACACCTCAGTCCAACCAAGTCTGCGTAAATTGCACCTTTATTTTTGAAGTGTCCCTGCATTTGTATACAACAGTATTGGTCTTTCCTTTCGTCACTACGTAAAGGTGCCGTCCTGGGGAAGGGGTCCACCCCTCCCTTTTAAGAACTTTTTGTTAATTTAAGGTCTTTTAGATGCAAATGGTGCTATCTTTGGAATGGTTTTGGAACAGATCATACATGACTGGAAAATGTCCATAATTTAGTGAATGCTAATTTTAGGTAAGGTAAAACAGGAGAATGTGTTGTCTATTAAGAGAAAGATACGTTGTCAACAAACCTCCTGAAGCCCCCTCCCTTTTGTCTATTTTACTGCCTTCTATTTGAGAAAAGTTGTTCGCGAAAATACGCGCGTAGAGTCCACAGAAACATTCTTGGACTATTACGAAATATTTCCTTTCCTTCGTAGTGCATTATGAAAGGGTATCTTAGGCTAACAGATAACTGTATAGGACCTCCTGGTAGCTCTGCATTAATCATATTAAATGGGGGCAATGACATAATGCGTAGGTCCTACTACCTCACATCGAAATGGTAATATAGAGTATGACGCCGAACACTTTACAACTATCGTATTTTTACTAATTATGAACGCCAGACGAACGGCTTCCAAGGACTGATAAGCGCGTTTCAGAATGCTGTTTTTGTCGTAACTGTATTAACAATCACCATCTATACCGATAATGGCTATTTGGAAAATGTATAACGGCAGATACGTACTTTCAACCTTTCACATCAGGTTGCATATTAGATTGAAAGATCCCATATTGATGCGAGGTCCCCACAGATGTTCGCAGATGTATCTCTGTTCTTCGGAAAGTGTTGTGATCAGAATAGTTTCATTTATTGTTACCTTAATAATGGTCATGGCATGGAGTGCAAACCTGACAAATGCGCGAGAAGCGCGAGCCGAAAATTTTCATTAAATAACATATATTCCATGACAAAACCTGCATTCAAGCTCTGCATCAAGACATTTTTAAATTCCCAACAAACCTACATGCCACTGCCATAATCCAGTGTTTTACCTTTAATTAGTAAACTTTCAACTTTTTGCTGCTGTGCTTCTCCGAAAGTTGCTATTGGAAGATATTGATAATAAGATTAATATGGACGTAAGGTTTAAAGCGCGCTGAGCGCGCGAAAATTTCAATAGTAGGCCTATGCGAAGGATTTGCTAAAATTCTGATAGTTTGAGAAACATTTGTGATAGAAAATGAGGCAGAGATTGAAGAATTTCTTACAAACATGAAGAATAAAATGTACTTTCCAGCATACATGCATCTGTAGGCTGTTACAATGGGTGATGATTTCATGGGCCATCCCCCTAGTCAAATGTCGGGGGAATATATCCCCCATTCCCCGGGATCTACGCCCATGGTCATGATACAGTTATTGATCGACGATTGATACGCAGGAAGCGCGCCGCGAAATATTGCATTTTGAAGACAATTTAGATTTAGATGTCCAGAGTCGAATACTTTGCATAGAGGCTGTTTCTTATATAAACGATTAGCCTACTTTAAGTGACAGAGAAAAGCGCGGAGGTGGCAGTATAGAGGGAGAAATGCCCCGTAGCATCACCACTGTTTCCAGACCACTTTGATAGCAACTGGATGAAATCACAGTAGCAGTGGCAGATCCAGGAATTTTCAATGGAAAGCTATTCATGTTGTACACGCAGGAATAATGTCCACCTCGGCATCATTACGGTTAGGGACTTGGGATATTAACGTCAGAAAAACTAAACTTTGTCACTGTTAGTTATAATTGTTATCCATGTGTGGCACGAGCATAGACCAAATTTAGCATTCCGAACGCTCTAGCTTGCTGGATATCGCACTCTGATACAAATCTGTTACTGCAGTTTTGGTATCCAAAACAGGCGTGGAGACAGAATTTTTCCAACAGGGTGCCAAGTTGCCTGACGGAGCAGTAGCGTAACAAGGGCACTTGAAGTTGGGGGAGGGGCAGGAATGAAAATAAGGTAAATGTACCGACAGCATATAGTCAATGTACCGACACTTAGTGTCAAAGGGTTATCACTTAACAAGTCACCCCCGCACCCGTGACCCCTCAATCCACTCAAGGGTGGCGCCAGGATTTGCCCGACAGGGGAACAGACTCCCCGACGGGAGGGCCAGAGACCCGAAGCCCCGGATACCTCCGATCCCGTCGAGAGGTTGGTGAGGGAGAATTCGAAGAAAACCTGTGTACTATACCTTGTCACTGCTGGGCATATTTTGCATAAAATTTGTATTTACTAGAGGAAAGTAATTCCGCGCTGATTTAATGTTGTTGCCGGACTATAAGCTGTGAAAAAGGGCGCGAAGCACGCGAAATTATTTTGGGTGAGCCTATACACGAAAAAATATCTGTGCTTATTTAAAGTTTACATAGGTCAATTGTCCTGGCAGTCATAGCCGTACGGGACTGTTTTGGGGCTGTGACTTTTGCCTGACTCCAGACCGAATTTAACTGACCAATTTTCCGCCCGACTGGGACAAAATATCTGCCCGATTTAGTGAGTTTTTTTGGGGGGGGGGGAGGCGGCCCCCATCAATGTACAACTTACATTTTATTTCCCTCCTCGAGTCATTAGCCGTACCACAAGACACAGACAAGAGAGCGAAATGAGATGAAATTCCCGACATTTACATAATTCCATGTATTCCACTTATGAAGTTACTTGAAAAGATGGAAAGGGTTTGTAGCCTACTATATTTAGCTATAAGTAACGGAACTGAGGACCAGTGGATTAAGCATGCCGAAAATTTTGCGTTTTATCTCAGAAATGATCCTTTTTGGAAAGCCAAAATAAATAAATTGACCATATGTGGCGACAGAGTTTTCCCGACGGGGGCCGGGCCATGCCAGCGACTCAAAGTTCCGTCAGTTGCTTAACCGAGGGGTCGGTGAGAAGTAGATATGAACGTGCCTGACTATCCCATGCCATTGCAGGGCATATTTTGCACAATATCACTTATTACTTTAAGAGCCGACTTGCGCGGCACTGATAGTGCTCTTTTGAGTCTGAATCGTGAAATTGCAAAGCGCGCGAAAAATTTAGTGCGCTTACACTAAAAACATATGTAATTATTAAAAAGAATAAAGCCAAAATAAAAACTGTGGGGGTTGTAGACCGTATCGGGGATAACATAACATTGTGTCGAAAGCACCTGGACTGCCCGATGGAGTAGCCAAACTTTGCTCCGTTAGTCGCTCACCAACTAACCCTACCGCATGACACACACAAGAGAACAGCAAATAGCTTTGCGATATGGGATGAAATTTACGACCTCTACATAACCTGTGTGCTCTGCCTACATGTTACTTGGTAAGGGTGACAGGATTTATGTTATCTAGCAATGTGGAAAGAAACTATTGAAAAAACTGGAGTGACCCTACAGCGCTCGTAGCGCGCCGAAAATTTTGAGTTCTTATTAGAGAAATTGTCCTCTTCAGAGCAAGACTGGTAAACCGTCGGGGCGACTACAGTCGTTCACACCGGGCAGATGTGCCGACAAGATCAGCAAATGTACTGACAGACCATCCCAGGAAGCCAAGTGGGGGGGGGGGGGCGGGCGACCGCCCTGCCCCCTTCAGTTACGCTAGTGTGACGGAGCAACACCCCGATGCCCCGTCAGAAGCGACTGGTTACGGAAAAGGTGTTAACAGTGAATGAGGAGGGGGTTGGTTAGGAAACTTTATACAGAACCATTCCATGACAACATATTTTGCACAATATGAATATTTAATTGATGAACCAATGTTAGTGCTGATTCAGTGTTTTTCTGGAAAGTATTACTTCTGTAATTGTCTTCACGCTGGGTTCACATTAAAGCAAAATACAGTGGGGGGGGGGGGGGGTTGGCCCAAATTGGTGATAACATACTTTGCACCGGGGTCCCGTCTACAGACCCGCCGTCTTGAGTCTTTTGCTGCACCGTACTATTAATAAAAGAGGAAACTACGCGGTAGGGGATTAAATTTCCTATATCTACAGAAAACTATGAAACTATCCATAGATTTACTCTGTAGAAGGGGCTGTGTACTCTTTATATGGAAAGCCGACACTATAAAAGAAATGGAAACAACGAAACTTAGAAATGTGCGAAGCGCCCAAAAGTTTTTAGGGTTTTTATAGAAGATTCTGCCCTCCTTGAGAGCAAAGCAAGTAAATCGTTGGGAATAAATACGTTATCGTATACATCACGGCTCCACGACAAAAGTGGAAAACTTAACATAGCCCTCTGCCTCTCACAAGGGGCCATCCCTTATCTCAAACGTTGTAGATTGCATAAAATTGCACTCGAAAACGCAAATATGTCACTGTTTTTCAGCGTCCTAACCCTGAATGCACTTACAGGAAGCAAGCGGATTGTAGTAGGAAGTCATGACTCGAGTTGCTAACTCCCCGATTCAGTTAACTCGTGTAGGTCTTTTGTAAAAATTTACTATGACTTGACTCTCGGTCCAATGGGAACGCCAGTATGGTGAAAAGGGGTGCCATACCCGGCTTCTTCTCGATTTGTTTTTCCCTTCCTTGTTGCTGTCATTTTCCTCCCCCCTTCCCAATCCTTGTGACGTCTGATATAAAAGTTTGTCGTCTCCCCGTGACACCATATTGCACTGTTTTCATCATTTTTTGGTATGTCTGAGAAACTCATTGTAGTGCAGTTTCGCTTAACGAATATGTCTACGTTTCATGTGTTTTATATACGGGTTGACTCAAATATTATATATGAGTTGTCCAAAACCTACATACATTCCAGTTTCTCCTCCCTGACCCCCTCCCCCTACACACAAGCTTTTCTTTCGTTTTTCCTTCTCTCTTTCTCTTTTCCTCCTCTCCTCTTTTGTTCTTTCTTATCTCTTTCCGTTTACTCTTTCCTCTCATTCCCCCTTTTTGTTTCCGTTTCTCTTCATTTGCAGACTGGTGCAGAATTATGCCGACTGCAAGGGGTGTTATTCTCCCCCATTTCCCCCTTAGCGATATTCCTGATTACAGCCAATATTTGGGCGCTTTGCGCACAGACGATTACTTAGTGGCTTGTATTTCCCCGAAAGTCTACCGTAAGGTCCGATATGATATTGCGGTATTACTCTTCCTGTCTCCTATTTGTGCCAAATGTGTCACTTGTAACTCGAACATGTGGTACAATCCAAATTCCCTCTCTCAGTGGTAGCGCTACTTGCACCTCCAACCCATTGTCCCCTTCCCCACATTCCCTCACTAAATTTGGAACTTATCCAAAATATATGCAGCGCTTCACTAATCGTTTGTATTTGAAAGAGCCTCGAATTCAATGAATTAAACTCTTGAGTTAGGCTTGGGTGACTTGCCTGACTTTACTTCAAAGTCGCGACTCATGGCCAGTGGCCAGAGTTCAGTAAAGCGACTCCAATTTCCTTGGCAATCGCTACTCTAAAGGTTTTTCGGTACTGCATAATATCATATTTTGGAGTTTCCATTTGTGTTATTTCGCATTTTGTAATGCAGTATTGAAACACATCTGGCTCTTTTGATCTTTTTCTTTCCTGATCACTAGTTTTAAAGCCGTTACGATCCTTGATCAAACATTAGAGGTTCGGCATCTTAGACGTTGAAGAAAATAGTGTATTCTACTGGTTTATTAATACTTGTTGGAAGGCTAGTAATCAACTGTCTATAGCTGCTGAGATGTACGTTCCTGTGTCAGTTACAACACTCAGCAAATTACCTGGTGCTAGTGCCACCATTTAGTTACTAAGCCTAAGTTATTAACAATCTTGAATTCTTTAGTTCTGTCTGTTAATCATTTCTCAAATGGCTGGCATCTACATATCTGTTGCTTATTGTTTTGCTTATACTGTTGTAGTTGTCTTTTATACCTCTTTGATAGGATAGATGGAGAAATAAACTGAAACCGAAATTATGAAGACATTCGAGGAGTCTCGACTTTACTAATTTTTGCGACTACAGGGCCTGGGGTACCCGACCCCTCAAATATTGGAGTCACTCAAGCCTAGCGTGATTTACTAAGATGCTCTAAAATGTAAATGGTTTTCTGAGCGCTTCGCGCCCACCCATGACATAAGTGCACCCATTTACCGAAGAGCACCTTGAGTAATGTAACTCTTCAAATCCCATAGAACACAACCCCTTCCATCGTCACATTCACAATTCCCCTTCGTCATCATATAGACCGGTTGTTAGTGCCCGTTAGGCTAGTCTAAAAAGGTGTCAAAATCGTGATTTTGGTGGTCAGTTTAATTCCTATCAAACGCCTTTTAAGTAAGCGAAATTGAACCTTGCTAATTCCACAATTTTGAAATTGGCTGAGGCTTCCAAGGGCTTTTCCCCTACTCACCGCGCCGTTACCTTGGGCAGTTTGATTAATGGGGGAGCTTTTCACATCCTTCGGTGTCGTTGGGTCATTGCTTGGCAATTCCACCTGTTTTCTTCTGCCCATTATTTACCTCCACTTTTAAAACACTGGTGACTTCACTACACATCATGCCTAGGGCCTTCGGAGCTGGAAAGGGGAGGCTGGGGTCTACGGCTTCCCCAATAATGTTCTATTCGATGACATTTTCGAAAAGTTATAATTAGCCATACTTGAGAAAAAAAATTGTGCAGTTAGAAAATGTTGAAAGTCTTAGCTAAAGAGTCTCAGCACACCCCGACCAGATATTACTTTTACGTAATGTCTAATGGCAGCCCTGACTTTGGATGGTTATCCGGGCCACAATCTATGTACCTTGTGGGCAAAGACAGGCTCTGTCATTTTCAAAAGTAGGTTCAACCATACATTTAGGAAATGAACTATAAAACTGGCTCCATCAGTCGGCACAATCAATCTTGACAGTCAGCAGCATTGTATTTCACTCCCCCTTTTCCCCTTGAAAAAGTAGTTTAACTACCCCCTGCCTATAATAGATACAATGGTAGCTTTTCTTCCTCAATTTCTGACACTCGCTGTCTTACCTCATTAATTTCTCATTCCTCCTTTTCTTCTTGTTTTTCATCTAACTTAACTCTGCCAGCCTCCCAGGGGTGTCTCCAGGACTTTCTGCAGGATGAGGCCAATTCTCCGACGTGGAGGGAGCATCAACCCGTAACCCCCGCAAGGGCGATGGAAAGGGGATCGGTACTTCGGGAAGGATAGCAATTGTTGGGATAGGGTTGAAGAAAATCCCTATACAATACCATTACACGACAAAGCAACTTCGGTAGGTTAAAATAAAGGTATACTTGATGTGCCTGGTACTGATTAAGTGATTTTCTGAAACTCCGATGTAGAATTGGCGTGTGAAGAGCGCGAAAATTTATATGAAACAAATAAAAAATATGTGCCTATGGAGGGCAAAACTAAATCAACTGACGGGTCGGTGGACCTCTACCAGGAATAACAACTATCGTACCTAGCCATTCCATCTCTATGATGAAATTTTCAAAAATGCGAGTCGCTTATCGTATGTTTATGGTCGGTTAAGTACCCATCCAAGCCCATTTGAATTTAGTTAAAAGGCCATTTGAAGCTAGTAAAAAGCCCACCATGTCTTCTAATGGCCAAAATATTGTAAATACCCAACAGTCAGCTTCCGAGGTCTTCTATCCTTGCCTCCCAACGGGGCGTTGTCCCTGGATCCCACCAGGGCCGTCATTACGCGTACAATCCCGTAAGCTTTGTTGATAATCATCCCCGAATAAAAAATTTTACTAGAGGTGTCATGTGATCAGATTCAGTATGTCTGCATACAATACCTGTCTACAAAGAGCCATAACGGGAATGCACACGCAACTACGCAATGGTAGGCCCCACACCTACAGATGAGCTCTTCTCGCTGCTATGTCGCCTTGGGCGTCTCTTAATCCTGCATTGTGGTGTGCATTGGCGTAGCTAGAGCTGGCAGGGGGCCATGGCCCCCCAAATCGAATCCAGAAAAAATTTCACTTATACGTATTGCCCATACACACCTGAAGGAGGTGCAAATCATTCCTCAACGTTTATTTCTTGAGTCCCTTGGAAGTGAACCATGAAAAAAAAAAAAAACATTTGTAAATCAACTTGATTTTTTACTTATTTCCCTAAATTTGGCAAGAGTATTGCCGTCAATTGTCTCAATTGAGAACTTTCAAAGGTAGCTGTTCTCTAAAAGATGGCGCCTTTTTGCTAATACATACTTTAAACAAATTACTGAAGTGGCAACGCTGTGCCCCTTATGCCAAACTTTCCACACATATGTTGCGAGAACCTCTCCATTCCCCGTACGCT
The DNA here is from genome assembly GCA_029531755.1 of Holothuria leucospilota. Classification (NCBI taxonomy): domain Eukaryota; kingdom Metazoa; phylum Echinodermata; class Holothuroidea; order Aspidochirotida; family Holothuriidae; genus Holothuria; species Holothuria leucospilota. Next base: position 114,007 of record CM055965.1, on the reverse strand, counting down.
TGGTAAATACTTAAATAAATTATGATTATGACATTGCGTCTTTGTTTGCACTGCAAAATTTGTTTTATTGCAGATACCCCCCCCCCTATTAATCCTGACTATGCCAGTGTTCAACTCATGGCTTTGTCAATATTCTGGGGTCGAAACTATTGGCCACGTTCACTTATAAGGCTAGTGCCTTTTGGTAATTTGTTTAACATTTTCTTTTAACTGAGTTACACCAACGCCCCTGGAAAATCTGGATAGGCTAGTGCCTACCCCTCGGAAAACGCCTGACTACACGACTACACCAATGTAATGACAGCCTTTGATTTGCTTAACAAAATTTGTCTTATGACAGTTCAGGGCCGGATCCAAGCTGCGTACACCCCCCATTGTTTGCAGAGCAATTTATTCATTTATTTATTTTTGTAATGGAACAAAAAAAATTGACTTAAAATATGCTAAATGTTGCAACAGATTGCATCCGAAGGTTCTTAAATATTCAACAATTTTGCAAAAGGGAGGAGAACAACCCCCTTAGATCCCTACGCCAGGGCGGCTATCAGGCCCTGCAGTTAGCCCCCAATCAAAAATCCTTCCTACGCCATTGGTGTAATCCTTCAGCGGAACGTAGTGCCTCCTCCTTCGCAAAGTTTGGCTTGTCCACTTACTACACACCCCTTTTGCTCGTGCTTGTGCTCGTAAACTAACCGATATATTTCCAAATGGCGTCCCATAAACTTATTTTTAAATTTCTTACTATGTTAACTTCCTCAATAAGGATTTCGACATGGTCAGATAAATTATCTCACCATGTCGACTACCGAAATTCGGATGTTGTCTTGGACAGATACATTATCTCACCATGTTGACTTTTTTAGTTTAGATGCCGACATGGCCAGGTACATTATTTCACCATTTCAACTTCCTTAAATAGTTGTCATCTTGATCAGATAAATTATCTCACCATGCCGACCTCCTAAGTTCGGATGTCGACTAGGTAAGGTAAATTTACTCGCCACGTTGACTGCCTACGGGCAGTATGTCGTCTTGGTCAGATAATTATCTCACCATCATGACAAGTCGTATGGCACTTTGAGTGCGCCGTACGGTTTGGTACATTTCCCAACGTTCCCCTCAAATGTCAAAATAGCAGTCTTATTAGACCGAAATTGCAAGGGAGAAATATGCACTTGGTCGTCTCTGACGATACATAAGGCTGACTTTAAGTAGATTTTTGCAAATCAGAATTGCAACGTTAGACGTCATTTGATTCAAAACGTGGGCCTGCAATGTGAATTTGTACGTGTTTAACGACGTATAACGGCCGATTTTATGTGGATTTTGCACATCGTAATTTCGAAGTTATAACACCGCAGGCGGCGTTTGCAGGTCAAATGACATGATTTGCGACAAGTCCCGACGTGCCTCTCAAATGTGAAAGCAACGATCTCATTAGACCGAAATTGTAAGGAAGCAATGTGCATTTGGACGTCTCTGACGACATGTAAGACTGATTTTAAGTCTATTTTTGTACTTCAAAATCCAATGTGATTACACCTTATGGTCGTTTGTGGACCCATATGGTACTGATTGGGACACATCCCGACGTGCCTCAAAATGTGACTCAAAATGTGGGCCCGCCATTAGTATTTGTACGTCTTTAACGACGCAGAGAGAGAGAGAGTTTTCAAGTGGATTTTTGTACATTGCAATTCGGAAGTAGAACACTGCGGAGGCGTTTGCAGGTCAAATGATACGGTGAGGGACTTTTCCTAACGTGCCCCTCAAATGTGAAAGTAACGGAAAACTGTAAGTATGCAATGTGCACTTGGTCTGACGACATAAAAGGCTAATTCAGGTTGATTTGTACACATCAGAATCGTAATGTAAGAACACCTAGAAAACTTTTGCAGGTCCAATGATACTTTTTGGGACATGTCCCGACGTTCCTCTCAATTGTCAACATATCAGTCTTATTTAAATCAATACGTGGTCCTGCAATGTGTATTTGTACGTCTTCAATGATGGTTAATAGCTGATTTTAAGTGGATGTTTTCACATTGGAATTTCGAAGTACGAACACCGCAGGCGGTGTTTGCAGTTTAAATTAAACGGTTTGGGACATGTCCCGATGTGCTCCTCAAATGTCAGAATACGTGTCTCATTAGACCCAAATTGTAAGGGTACAATGTGCATTTTGACGTCCATGACAACTTATAAGTCGGCTTTTGGAATCGGAATCGCAATTTATGAACATCCTAGGCCACGTTTGCAGGTCACATGATACGGTTTGGAAATGTCCCTACGTGCCTCTCAAATATCAAAATATCGGTCTTATTGAACCTAAAATGTGGGCCTGCAATGTACGTTTGTAGGTCTCTAACTACAATAAAAGGCTGATTTTGAGTGGGTTCTTGGACATTGTGATTGTAATGTAAGAACACTCTAGGCGGCGTTTGCAGGTAAATGATACGGTTTGGCACATATCCCGACAAGCCTTTCAAATGTTTGGATGCAATGTGCATTTAGACGTCTCTGACGACATGTAAAGCTGATTTTAAGTCGATTTTTGTATATCGGAATTAAAATGTTAGAACAACTTATGGAGCATTTGAAGATCCAATGAATCAATACAGTATGGGAAATGTTCCGACGTAGCCCCACAATTCAGAAAATATCGGTCTTATTTGACCCAAAATGTTTGTTTGCCATGTGCAATTTCGGTTTAATGAGACCTTTATTTTGACACTTACTTAAAATAAGCCTTTCAACGTCGAAAGAGACGTACAAATGCACATCGTTAGCCCAAATTTTGAGTTAAGTAAGACAACTATTTTGACAATTGATGGGCACGTCGGGACATGTCCCAAACCGTATCATTTGACCTATAAATGCTTCTTAAGATGTACCTACATTTCAATTCTGATGTGTAAAGTGTAAGGGACACGTCATGACATGTTTCAAACCGTATCACTGGACGTGGAACGCCTCCTAAGGTGTTGTAACTTTGAAATTACGATGAGCAAAAATCCACTTAAAATCAGCCTTTTATATATCGTTAGAGACGTCCAAATGCACATTGTATCCTTACAATTTCGGTCAAATGAGACCGGATTTTGACATTTGAGGGGCACGTCGGTACATTTTCCAAATGGTATCATTTTATCTGCAAACGCTGGCTGCGGTGTTCCTAAACTGCAATTACGATATGAAAGAATCCACTCAAAATCAGTCTTTCAACGTCGTAAGAGACGTGTAAACGAATTTGCAGCCCACATTTTGAGTTAAATAAGACCGATATTTTGACATTTGTGGTGCTTCACATGTCCCAAATCGTATCTTTTGAACTGCAAACGCCGCCGGCCGAGTTCTTACTTTGAAATAGCGATGGGCAAATATCCCCTTAAAAGCAGCTCTAAAAGGTCGTTACAGACGAACGAATGCACTTTGCAGGCCCACATTTTGAGTTAAATAAGACCCTTAATTTGATCAGGGAGTTGTTATTCGAATGGAGATAGCTCGCCAAAACTTCCTTTGGAGTAAGTAAGGCTTGAGAATTGAAGGTCATGTAGTAATAATTCGATTATCTTGCTCTTAAGGTTTCTAAAACCACTAAGCTGGATTAAAAAGTTAACACAAAGAGGTTTGTCGCCTGCTACATCTTGAGTAAAACCAAAGCGATTTTACCCATTGCCATAGCATTGTCAGTCGTCTGAAAAGTAAGTATATTTTCTCTCTGGTGTCGCAAATGAAACCACATCAGCTTGATTTAATGTAAAATTTTGAACATAGATTTAAATCCGGTTAAATTAGGAAACTTGAGGTATTTTTTTCAGAATGCAGTAAAATATTTAGGCTTCTGCCTCTTTAGCTCATTTGGATATGGTCTCTTAAGATGCAGTGGGGACATTGAATTGGTCTAGTTCTATCAAACAGCCGTTATGAGTTTAAAAACCCTGTCATTACTATGATGGCGGTATACAAACCTACTATCCCCCGATGTGGTTGAGGAGGTTGTTGGGAAAATTTAAATAAGAAACTGTAATTTTTTAATGCCATACTCTGCTGTGTAGATATTTTACAACTCCTTGACGAATTTTCGGAATTTGTTACATTTAAGGGGCGTAACTATGTGAAGCTTTCTACTTCTCATATTAGTCTGATGTAGCCACCAATTGTTAATTTTAGCTTCTAAAACCTTAAATGAATATGCAGTGATAGAAAATAACTGCATCATGATAATTCGTTCAGCCAATCTTACATATTTTCAAATGATGCATCGGCACCCATAACGTTTAAAATGTGTAATGGTTTGGCGAAGTAGCGCTTCTTGAGAATTAACATGGTGGGACTGAGAAGTAAAATAATGAAGAAATCAAGAACGTGATTTTTTCTTTGTGCCATGTTAATACCTTGTAGGCACTACACTGTGTGCATTATAACAGAAATGACGGTGCCAGCCATTTTGAATGATCCTTTTCACTAATTTCTTTTCGCAACCAGTTGGCAGCATTGAGCACGGGGAGGTATTATTTAGAGGTACTTTTCACATGTAAGTGTTATTTGTCTGAAGACGTTCAGGAAGTAAAATACAATAACAAAGAGAAACGTATCAGAATGTCAATTTTGGCCGCTATTGTGGATTTTTGGGTTCTGTTAAAGTGCTCCGAACAGCTATTAACTGGCACTAATCGCATTTGGAATCAGCATCAGCACCAAAACTTTTGACTAGAAACAGTTGAAAAATATTACATATGTACACCATAAAATTATGTGGCTTGCAGCCTGAACTAATACTAATCTTGTAGTTTTTGTTTGAAAGACATTTAAGTGCATAGCCTAAGTATGTGTTTTCCCCTTACGTCACAGTGTTAACACTTGGGACATTCAGGATCATTAAAAATAGCTACATTACTGCAGAGATAAAGGGTCACCTTTAAGGACAGAACTGACTACATTCGCTTAACTGACCATTAATTGTGAAAAAACAACCCTAGAGCAAATTTCTCATAGAAGAAAAGTGGATATTGAGGCATCATCTATGATAAGGCGATGTACTAGCTACAATGTCACATATACTCAACCAGACCACTGAAAAATTAATAGAAAATATTCTAATTACACACTCTGCACTTCCAAGTATGAAATGGCTGAACATTTTTCAGAATTTGCTTATACTCAGGGAAAAAATACACACCAAACACTATACATTTTGGCGGCCATTTTGAATGTTTGCATTTCAGTAAAAATGTTCAATAGCTACGAACTTGCTCCCACTTAATTTGCAATCAGCACCTAAAAATTGACCAGAAACCGTTGAAACACATTATATATGTCAAAATGCAAGGTTGAGCTAGATTTGTATGGAGGTTATCCTGGACTAATAAGATAGATGTTTATAAAGTGTTCACTCATATTTATTTTATTTTAGCATGGTAAGATCATATGAAATGCCGTACTTTCATAATAGGCATTTTCATTAACCAATAATTAACTCAGTTGAATTGGTCATTACCATATTGTTGAAAGTTTCCTTTTTACGTAGTCACTAATTTTTTCAATTCTTAAGCTACGCCGTTTGCATCTTTATCTGAACGTTGTTCTTAGAACTGTTGGTGCCATTCAAACCCTGCATACTAGTGTATTGTTTCTCTGAAGTAATATATGCCCCTCTCTTCTTGTTTTGATAAATCTGACAGCAACCAGCATGTGTTTCAGCATTTGGTCAGTTGATAAAATCCAATTACAAATCGACATTTTCAGTCCTTTCCTAGTCTGCCCAATGGAGAGTAGTTGATTTTTTCAAGGTTTTTCGAGCCATTGTTCCCATTCCTGTGTAAAACAATGAAAACGAAGATGTCACTAACTACAGTATCATTACGTACATGCAATGAGTCTTTTCAGTATTTTCAACCCATCGTGCTTCCAGCTCGACAAATCTGGACCCGTGCCCGACATAATGTTACCTTTCATTCTTGAACGTTTCATAAAAATATAGATTTTTTCCCAAAATACTAACTAGATGCGTCACTACGGGGTGGGGGTTGTGGCTAAGGTTGGGCTGGGTGCTACATGAACTGTGCGGATTGCAAGGATAATTCGTATAACGCTGGCGCAACTGCACCAGCCTATGTGCTAATTATTGCTGAAAATTTGTCACGGAAGTCGTACCTTCTAGCGTCTCAGCAAGAAAGAACAATATTTGGACATTTCCCATGCATAGCAGGTTGCAGTTCTGCTCAAAACACAAAAATGGCACGCGTAGTTCAATACAAGGTTCATAAACTCAGTGCATCCGTTACAAAGGGGATTTGACCGTTATCCCTGCAATCGAAGCTGTGTTGATTAAATCTTCACATCGTAGTAAGGCTGTAAATATGACAACACTGCTCTTGTCTCGGACCGGTTGGCAAACAATTAGTGGGTGTTTTACACCCAGCAAATAAGAACAAACTCCACACATCCCTTTCTTTCCAATTGTGTGGAACTAGTGAAAGGGTATAAAAATGTCTATTATATGTTTCAAAATGTACAAAACCATTACCTCTTTCCGCTTTTGGACCACCTCTACCTGTAAATATGGGTGAAAAGAGAAATGATAGGTAAGAGTTAAAGTATAAACAGAAGACTTAAGGCTATTGCATAAAGGCCAAAACAAGAGGTATAAGTGACGGCTTGGAATGTAAATACCAATTAGAATAGATTTGCGCTCATTACACTATATCTTTTATGGCTGTGGTGTGGTGCATAAAGAATGCAGGAACGCACAGGCTGAATAATATCTAACGGCAAAGGCAGTACTTTTAAGCAAAGTTAAAATACAGGTATGGGTTTGTAAGGCAAGGGGCACTGGGAGTTTTACAACTGTTTATGAGAATCACCCATTTCCAAGTATTAGGCAATGTGATTACTAGCTGGATAAAAGGAGATTTTTCAATAAAGGCACATGGGCAGAAGCCGGAGTTACATGGGGTACGTTAGAGAATGTCAAGTTGACATTGACGCACCTCGCTTTCATTTGTCTGCCACAACAGCAAATACGATTATGTCAGGAAAGTATTAGCCCTCGAACCCCTAACCCTGACCCTAGCTCCAAGGTAGTGCTTCCATGGTTGGAAAACAAGATCGTCTTTGACTTGACGCTCAGTTACCCGCTCTAGTACCTGTTTTAGTAATATCACTGTGTGTGACCGTGGGGCCAGGGGGCGAACCCCAGGAAGCTCTGGTACATTTACACAATTGTGGGCATGCAGAAAAAGTCATTTACCTATCTGAAAATTCCAATGAATGAGCACTAAAGAATTCTTATAATCGCAGCCTGTTTTTCAAAATACCTTAATTTGGACTAAATCGTCCGTCAATTTTTCAAGATGCAGCGGGATTGATGGTGAGTGGGGTGGAAGGTCTTTAGAGTTTCTACGGAGTTTTGCAATAATTATACAATTTTGTTTCTATGGGAAGTTATGCTAAGACAATAAGAATGCAAGACGAATGCTTGAAATGACACGTTTAGGGACATTTTAGTGATGTTTGCCTCTATTTTAAATAGCAATTACGTATCTACAAATAACACTGAATACTCTCTAAACGGTCCTAAAAAAATGTTGTTTGCCTTTTTTTTCTTAATAGCAAGGACTAACGGCTGTTCAACTTCTATAAAACGCAGCTGGTTTGAGGGTTCAAAGTTAGGCTGGGCAATCTTAAAGATTTCGAGGGGTTTTTTGACAATCCAAGACATGGCCTGTCCTTCTTGAATTTATCATAGTACAGTTGGTGCATATGAAAAATCGTATCGGGAAATAAAGTGTACCAGGTTCTGCTGACATACAATTTGGATTGACATATACCAATTTGAAACAGACATATACCAGCTTCAATCGACACATACCGACTTGATTCGACATTTACCATTTTAATTCAACATATTTCAGTTTAAATTGACATTAACCAATTCGTCCTACCAATTTAACCAATTTAACAAATTTAAATCGACATATAACAATTTAAATTGACATATACCAATTTAAATTAACACTCACAAATGTACCTTATTATCATATTTGATATCCCGATTTCGCAATCTTTACAACCCTACAACTCTTTGCAATCCGCTATATTTGCCGCTGCAATTGTTTGCGTGTCAAATATGGCGCGGGGAAAGGGTCACTACATATGATGATGATATTATTCGATACTTTGTTATACCAAAAACATATGTCACTAAACCAAATTGACATGTCATTGTACCTAAAATATATGTCACTGTGCCATAATGATACTCCGTTGTACCTAAAATACATGACATTATACATCGAAATTACATGTCGTCATACTCAAAATATAGGTCATTGAACTAAAATTTCATGTCATTGTACCTATAACATACATCACTGTACCGGATTTATACGTCGTTGTATGTCGAATTAAATTTGTATATGTCGAATTAATTTGGTGTATGTCGAGGCCCGTGATATGACATTAATGGCCCGCCATAGACTCACATCCACCTTGGCGTTGAATGTTCATTGTTGCGTGGTTAACCTACAATCCGACTGCGACCCTATACGACGAACAGTCAGATTGGATTGCATGTCATTACAAAAGGCTTTTATTTCACAGCACTGGGCATGATGTCTATTTTATGGCAGGTAAGTACATGCAATATGGTCTTCTATTTTCCCGACAGTTTCTTTAAAAGACAATGGCTTCCCGAATAGTGTAGTGGATAGATGACTGACTGCCACCAACGAACCCTTAATTTGTGATTACTTTCCCAAGAATAAATAAAAATTTCCCTACAAACATAATAGATAAATCTGGGAGGAGTTAGTTCTCCGTTGAATGTACTTAGTTCCAGAGCAATATTTCCACCAGGCAATAAGTCACTTAAAGGTAACATGTGATCATAAAATTTCCCAAAATTTCTGTAGCCCCAAATGAAAAAACGTTTTCCTGATAAAGTACTAAATGAAATGCAAAAGAAAATGGCAATGTTTTAGCGACGGACCGCAAAATTTTCCCGACAGACGGCACTTTCAAAATTTGTGGGGGTGTGTAGCCTCCTTACAGCCCCCCCCCCCGTAGTGGCGCCTTTGTCCGAGTGGTAAGATCATTTTTGAAAATTCGCGCTAGCCCACTGCCACTGGCAATGGTTTCTACACGAACTTCAACTTAATCAAAATGGATAATTTTCCCGGGGCTTATCAAGGTACCCAGCGCTTTAAACCTACACACTGGTACAGCGGTGAACATATGGTTAGAGTTTAGATGTTGACATCGGGAAAGTCTAACACGATAAAATTAAGAAATTTAGGGCAAAATGTTTGAAACCGAACATATCAGAAGAAAACCTGATCGACATGTGAAAGGGTTATGATTTAAATGTTTACATTTTGTGTGCAACGGGGACACAATTGTTGTAATGTGCAAGCTACACCTTGCAGGTACAATGGAGTAGAATATCTTTGAGACATCATGCTTGACTGTAAAATGATATCAAATAGATCGTAATTCTAATATTCTAAGTATTTTTGACAGAAAAATTTGAACAATTAATCGTCATGTCTGCTTAAAACAGTCAAGATTGTACATATTGTGTAAAAGTGTAGATTGATTGTCATATGAAAGTTTTGAGAAGAATTTGACTGTGGTTTTTGAAGTTATGAATAATTTTTTCAAAATTTTACCTACATTCTTGTTTTGGAGGGGCTCAAATCACATTCAGCCGTAAATTTTCAACTGTTAAGGGATTTCTCCATAACAGGAGCTAAAAGACTGCTTCGGTGTCCCTGTAATGTTGGTCCGTTACCCAGCATATATATGGATAGACGTGACCCCACATGTGTAAACATTGCTGTATGCTAAAATATTTACATTATTGATAAATGCAGGGAATACTGCACTTTATCATAAAGGCAAATTTCAAGCAATAAACATGATTTTGGAATTAAACACCATGTTACACTATTTACACCCTAGTTGGCAGAAATGAGACCCTTTCCTTTGATAACCATGAAGCGTGGTATAATCAATATATTATACTTGCATTTTCCCTTTTTGTGTCAATATACATCAAGGTCTCCTCCAACCCACAACCTCCAACCAAAATGGCAACAGGTCGGGGTATGAGGGTCATGCACCTCCCCCTCATCTAGGAGTATTTAATTCCGAAGGTGACTTTACAATATTAGGAAACAAATTTAAAGTAAGTTTAACGCTATATTGGTAATTTCTATCCTAAAGAAAAAGAAATAACTAACATTTACACAATCATTTAATACGGCAAAGCCAAAACAAATATAAGCGCGGGCTTACTGCTATTTAGATCACAAAATGAGCGCTATTCTGAAAGTAAAATTACAGAAAAGTTATCTATGGCCGAACAAGCATTCTATAGGCAGAATAAATAATTTCCTAACATAGTTGTTGCTTTGAAAATTACTCTACTAAATCGCACTTTGGGGTCAGGCTGAAGACAAGAATATTTTTTAAAAAATTGAGCTACTAAAATAATACTTTTCCATCCTGACACATCCTGACACAGGTTTAGTAGTTCCATTATTTTTTTAGAAAAACATTCCGTCTATTGGTAGGTTCCATATAAACCCTCTTGTCCTATTGCTCTCAGAGAATGACCCATTTGTTGCCTAAACCCAGATGAATGCAAAGGCTTAAATTTGTGTTGGCTTCGGTATGTTATGCATATATACATGATTGAACGTTACCTAATTTTTTCCTCTTTTGGAAAAGAACCTTCAGTGGTGCTGTTTTGGGGTCGCGATTAGGTCAAGATGCTGCAGAATTTAGCAAGGGGCTAAGCTCCCAGAGTGGGGGTGACGGAGCAGCATTAGCAGAAACCCGAAGCTCCGTTAAAAATTTTGGGTAAAACAGGTTGAAAACTCACAGTTTTTGGGTAAATCTTGGATAAATTGTAAAAGGAAGTTGGGAAAACACAGTTACGAAGAGGCACGTAGAACGTCATTACCAGTTAGTAAGGGAAACTCCCATTAAACTTGCGAATTGAGCATGCTCAGCGCCGAATATGGCAAACCGAGAGCGAGGATCGAGACAGTTGACATGGCATGGCGGAAGAAAGTGAGAGGTGAAAGCAAATAAAGACTCATTGACACTTTGGCTAGGTGTAATCAAAATTGCAGCTCTCAAGAAAGTTTTAAACATTTCTTTGATATTTCTGTAGAGATAATCGTCAAGAGTATTAAAAAATAAAGTGCTAAACCAAACAGGTAGAATCCGCTTAAGCTGGCCTATAGCTGTAGCCGTAACGTTGGACTTATCAGTCATAGGTCAGGCCTATGTGGATGGACTAGACTAGGCCGAACAATTGTATGCCTTAGAGCATGTTTACATTGCAGTCCATGAACAAAAGGAAGTACGGTATTTTTCTCACTGTGGAGTGCTGAATGTGTTTAGCATTGGTTTAACGTAGTCCTAGGCAAGACTTGCGTACGTTTGATGTAATGGGTTAATGCAGTTTAGTGGTAATTCACAAACTTTAAGGCAGATATCTTGGTCAAATTTGATTTATGATGTACTGATTTGGTAACCATTGATAAGGAAAAAATGAATTATATGATTTTTTAAAGAAATGTATCATCCATTTCTCTTCCAAAACTGCCTAGTAAGGAACAGAATAGAGCAAAGCGAAAACCTTTATATGGCATAAGCATAAAATTTAATATTATTCTTCAAAAATCGTCTAACCTTCTTATTGAATATCATCCTATCAGGTCTCCCTTGGAAATTTTCTTCAAATTGATTTAAAACATGCCTCGAATTAAATTATTATTAGGCCTAGGTAAGGCCTACTTAAAATTAACACAGACCAAGTGCTGAAGGGTTCACCGTTACCTTGAAATGCCTGTCATGCAAATGATGCACAGTAAGTTATAGGCTGGGCTCAGGCTAGTCACCATTATCGTGGTGGTTCTTGTAGAAAAAGACTGGCCTTTCCGCAGGTAATTCTGTTGTCAGATTACACTTTATACATGTAGATACATTACTAATGTTAAGCCTATATATTAGGCTGGTATGTTTGCCAAGTGTATAACGTAGTGCCTGTGAGTCTCTCCTTGTCTAGCGCAAAACTCAATCCAATTTGGCTCAAAATGTTCTACAATCAAGTCTAAACCTATTTTGAAAAATGAGACCACACAAAGGCTCATGTATTAGAAAAACGCCCCTCACCTAGGCTAAACGTATATTTTACTTGGTGACTAACATGACGTAGACCTTACTGTGCATGCAAAAGCTAATTAAAGGATTAGTTATGTCACAAATAGTTGCACGGCGGGTATAACATTGAATTTGCATCGTGTATTCAGGAAATAATTCAAATAATGACTACTGCATCAAATAGTTTATTTTTACTTAATGGTGAAACATACATACTATTCTTGTCATTTTTACAACCACAACATCAACACAGATGGTAGAACCATTTGGTTACTAGACGAATTAATTAAAGCGCTCATCGCCCAGATTGGTCTTCAGTTCTGTTTTATGAACAATGGAAAAGTGAAGTAAACGTTTTGAGGCACACAGTCAATATGTGTGAGAGATTTCAGCCTCTTTGAAATCATTTGCTATATGAAACAATTTTGCCTTCACCTAAAGGACATACATAGCGACATACAAAGCAACTCATACAACAATTCTTTGGAGCCAGGATAGATGTCAAAGTACGTTCCTGAGATAATTGACTTCAAAGGACATCCCCAAGAAATTATGCAAATATAGAAGTAGCTCATTATGTTGAACAAAAAAGTTCAAGAAAATAGTGACATGCCACAGGACTTGAGCATTCTTTTGACAAAGAAGATCCAAACATGAAAACTGAAGGGGAGAGGAAGAAGCATCATTCCTATCTTTAGATGACATAGTCCATAGTGGTATTTGCAGCAAAGTTTATATGTAAGCTGCATAAAATACCTAATTTTTTATTGACAATATTATCTAAAATGTTGCAGACATAACAAATAATCTGAATGACATCTGCATTACTCAAATCTTAAATTTTAGAGAGCAGGCAACAAATATTGCCAACATAGAACACATTGTTCTTCAGCAAATGATTCAAGACAAAGTATGTCTTCAAGTTACACTTGGAACTTCCTGGTTCATAACTGCTATCTTGAAAGAGGGAGAAGCTGTAACAAAAATGTCCTTTCATCTTTCAAAGATGGTTCATTTTACAAACATAGTTGTTAATAAGTAATTCAAGTTACGAAACTTGCACCAAAAGTTGTTATATTTATGTGGTCATTTGATATAAATCCAATTTTAGTTGTAACCAGAATAAGATATATTTTGGAGTAAAAGAAGTATAGCTCTATTGGGAAGTTATAGCACTTGGGATCTTTGAAGGGTACACTCGAATGTACTAAAAAGTTTTCTCAGTTGCTTGAATCTATGCCTGGTACGAAATTGTTGCTTCATGTAACCTCAGTCTTAAACCTATCATAATCTCAGGTTGTTACCAGTTTGTAGCTAGCAAGGCAGAGTTGTATAAAAGCTTTCAGACAATGAATTTTGGCATTATTGATTTTGGCCTTAGTGAGAGAATATCAAACGAAAAAAATTGTAAAAAGAAATCTATCCCTCACTTCTCTTATCACCATAATTGTGGACATGTGGTTTAACAATCGTGTGATGAGTATTTCCTCAACTTACAATGTCACATAGAAGGTTATGGAAAGTTGAAAGTGGGCTTAGTGTGTCACTGTCCTTAGATTAAAAAAGAGTTATGGTTACAGTTCCCCCAGGAGTTTTGGCTGTACAGTGAGAAAAACAGTCTAAGCATGCTAATGCAATCGTTCATCAACTGCTGAATGGAAGTGGATGTCCCTAGTAATGAGTTTATGTTTTCATTTGCATCAAGTTTTTTGTCATATCTTGTTGTGTTGGTCTTGTGAAATAATATCTTGGTTAGATAAGAATATCAAGAGTATTCATAGGTCCTTGTATTAAGCAAATTGCATGCTAAAAGTATTACTATGAGAATAACGCCGAGTTTAGTGTGCATATCACTTGTCATATAAACCTTGAACTCCTTCGATTTTTCAGTTCCGTCTTGAAATACTTTTCTTACTTACTTTTCTTAATACTTTTCTTTACTTTTACTACTTGAAACCTTACACTTCTCACTCAAAATGATTAAAATTCTCCCATGAAAGTCTACTTTAGCTCCTCCTACAACCCCTTACCCCCACAGTGTAGTTTAACTTCTCCGAAGTTATATCTCACGTACTGAAGACACAACAAAATGTTGGTAACACTTTCTTTACGTACTGTATGCCTTTCAGTCAATCAAATTTCTATAGACAATCCCTAATTTGGTTATCCACTGCCTAAATGTGTACTGGAAGGACAAGTGCAAAGCTTTAAATTTGTAAGTATTGATAAGCCATCTTATTTCACTAAGTTACTGCTGAAATTAATCTATTCATACCACAACGTGCTATGTTAAGTATATGACCATCACGACATTGCTTAAATTTTTACATTAAAAAGCAAAAGGGTATGATTTTAAATGATAAGATGAATTTTCGAGAAAAGGGTCTTTGGTAATAAAAAAATGAATTTCAGGCAATTGCTTTTTTAATTTCGTCTCGATGAGTCCAGATTACCAAAATGCCCAACGTTTACACAACGTAAGGGTTTTTATACAACGACACCAACATCTGGGTAGGGTTTGTCCCTTGGGTAAGTAAATACATTTGACCAAAATTGTGTAAAAGTAACGCTAAACAAGTGGGCAAAGTGAAATGCCCAGAAAGGGGGCAATTTTTGGCCATTTGCATATGCAAACATATTTGCTCACTTGTTGGGCACAACTTACCCAGATGTTGGTAGTGGTATACCCAACGTTGGGTATCATTTTGCCCAACAATTTTAAGGGTGTTTATGCAGCGAGTTACTAGATGAATGGACACACGAAACATGCCGAAATTTTGGGGTATTATTGAAAGAAATTTAGAATTTTTACTGAAGAATCAGATGATTTGGGGATGTTATTGTCGAAAGTTGTGTAAAATTTGGTTAGGTAATAGCAAAATCTGCCGTCCTCTTGCGGGAATAAACAAATACATCATCGGGGTGATCAGTCGCCGGAGAGGGCCCCCTAACTTTCACCACCCCTTGGGTGACCGGGGGGCTGTGGGTTGTGATTAACCTTGCTTCATGTTGACACAGGAACATTTATGCAGATAAATTGTGTTGAGTATGCCGTGTTTTATGAATTTCAAAGGTGATTGTGGAAGCAACTCAGATTCTGCAAATAAGGTTGCCTCCATTATTGCATATAGGTAGCTTAACAAGTTGTATTGTCGGCTTTCATAATGGACCTGATAGGGTTACATTACTATGAGTTTTAAGAAAGTTAAAAATCACCAACACCAGTGCTCAAAATGAAATAATTGCAAAGTAAGCTTTGGTAAAGAGATTTACCAAAATTGATCAAATTTTGACGCCTATTATGTTTATGCAAATAATAGTAAACTCGAACTGAATCATCAGTTCATCAATTTGTTGTTCATGTTAACCCTTGTTCACACTTCAATATTTCATTTTAAAGCAACAAAGTGCCCAATACCAAATACTCCGACGACTCATTTCATAATGCAAATATGCATTTCTGTAGCATTCAATGGGTTCTGTAAAATGCAGATGTATAACATCTTGGTTGCATTATAATGATGATAATGGTAATGGTGATCTTTGAATATATGAAAATCTTTGGTATCATCTCTTTAAATGACAACACTCAGTCAGTTTTCATGAAGAGATCACCAAAATTAGGCAAATTTGCCCTTGTGTTGGATTTTTTCAAATTAGAGTCAATTTGAAATGAACAAATATGAGATTGTTTGCTCATTTATTCTCCAGAACTTTAAGTTAGCACTTATTAGCAGATTAATACCCCCTTTTAAATCAGGAAAAGAATATTTCGAATTTCAGTGGTGGCCATTTTGTTTATGCAATTCAGCATGTCTGTACCATTATAATGGGTTGTGTTAAATGCAGATATGTAGCACTTGTTGTTGTATAATGATGGGCTAAGTAAATAAAGTAACCAATGTATCATTTCTCAAAACGAAAATATTGAGTCAGTTTTTATGAAAAAAGCACCAAATTATGCAAATTTGCCACCAACCTGGATTTATGGTAATTTGTTTCAATTAGAAATGAACAAATTTAAAGTTGGTTGTTCTTTTACTGTGAAAAATTTTAGACTAGGACTTGGGCCATGTGAATATTCCTTTTTGAAGTCAGAAAATAACCAAAAGTGAATATTTGAAAATTTTTGCGGCGACCATTTTGTTTATGCAAATTAGTAGCCTTCAGCTGTGACTTCGAAAAGTCTATCATGCAAAAATGTACGTAGCTGATGCACCACAACAAGTTCATAACGCTCACGTTTTGTGCCCCAAAGTGGTGCCGACCACCCTATTTACCCCAAGGACTACTATTAAGTACGCTTATTAGATTTCGGTGATTGTGGTAACTCTAAAGCTCCGTTCACATTCTTCCGGCAAATGGTTTCTACAACAGCAAACACTGCCGCAAAGGCACTGTGAAAGGAATGTGGTAAAACTGTCCACAATGACAAGACAAAAAGTGTTTACGACACGGTTATAGGTTCATGGAAAGATGGCCCGAAATATTTTTTCTTTTCAATTACATACTTTCATTATTGATTCATAAAACTAACCTCCAACCATTACCCCTTCCCGCACCTCTCATTCCGAGGTTGCTTGCTACTAGCCATTGAATTCTTAAACATAAGAGCTTACCACAATAACAACATGTGCTTAAACGTCTATAAAATTTCTGAATTGTTTCTTACGAACTTAAAGAATGCTCTTCTAAACATGATCATTCTGCTCACAGCTCACTTCACTCGAAATTTGGTTTGACTATCCCGGTAAGGAACATTAGCATATTGTAGTTACAACGCAAATTATGCACAAATACTTTTGTTTTGAAATTTACATAGTTTTTACAAATATAAGTATTAATGAAATAAACTTAAAGTGCCTTCAATAAGTGTTCAACGAATACATAATATTCTAATAAATAATCAGTCATGCAAAGAAACTGCCCGGAAAGTAACAAATACAGGGAATGCTTTTTATTAAGTTTTATTTGATGTTAGGAAAAATTCCTCAAGTCCGCAATTTTGTTTGGTAATATGTTAACAACTCACCTCTTCCTGGTACTGTTCATCTGTCATAGGTGCATAATCACACTGCAAATAGAATAAGAACAAAGTGAACTCCCGGTTAATACATTGGCATTAGAATGAAAGGAGGTTAGATTGCATGTAGAAACGGTTAGTGTAGCTTCCCTTTAATTGCTAAACAAAAAAGGTAAGTCAGTCAACTCTAGAATATTTATGTACTCATTGTAATATTTTACATGGCTTCAACTTTTTATTGAAAAAATATTTGCACCTGGGTAAAAGAGAACGGAGGATCTTTGTCTGAAAACTTTAGTTACAAAATAAATTCCATTGTTATAACTACTAACTTATAAATTCGGACGTAGAGACACAAGAAACAAGATACCTTAGTAGTCTAGAATATTCAGTGATAAAGGAATCAGTTTTATCGCGATGTAATTTAAAACTGACAGTCATTGTATGTTAATATAACTCTTAACAAGAGGTTATCTTGGGCTTGGTATGTCACGATCTCACACTACTTATTACCGTAGGGATTTCTCGCAGGGATATACAGGGTTGTGAGACTAAAATACAATCCAGAGTATCAATCAAATGACGTTAATAACTATAGATATCCTGGAGTAGTTGACGAGTGGCTATCTGTTCGAATGGTAGCTCAGTCTGCTGCATTGTTACTTAAAGTCGAAGAAAGTATTATTTGTGTGTTATTACAGATCTGACGAGATACTGGAGATAGTTTCGCTTATGTAGATGATAGTGGACAGGTCATGATGAATCTTAAGGCGTTTCTTCAATTTTAGTATAAAAGACACTGCAACCTCAGACAGACTGTCTGAAGAGATATTGTGTACTGCCAAAGGAAGGCTATTTTGCTGACTTGATTTTTCAATATGCTTGATGTTTCTTTTTCATGTTCGGCTTTGAAGAAATAATGACAATGTTGCTAACTTATTGGGTAGCCTTCAATATGAAGTTGTTTCAAACCTATTTACCCTACTCTACCCATCCGTCCCCAAGAATCTACCACCGTACAAGTAAATTCTTTTCCCTTTTGCTATGTTACAATAAACCAATTTATTTGGAAAACTACAACATTTTGAAAACGTAAAGTTTACCACAAATTTGTTTCTTCTGAAAACCAATGCTTTATAGATGGTTCTTGAAAAAGTGATTAAAATTGAAGATTGCTCACTATACTATTACCGTCACTCTAACATTATATTTTCTAGCCTTGATCTCTTCATACTGAGACTTGTAAAAATGCATTACGCTTCCAAATAAATGCTATCCTACCTTTGTTCAGAATGTTCTCTTTTGCGTTCCTTTATACCAGCTCATAACATTGACAAACTCCTCTACTAACGAAATAAGTTAAACAACTGTACTTTTCAGCAGTTTGTTTGCAAGCATTTTACTTACATATCTTTTCTATAATTAATAAAACCATGGCGTTATCTTATGTTCATTACTAGGCTACAACTTTACAATCCATACATAAATTTATACACCAGATTTGCCAGTAAATCTGTATACATGAAGATAACGTCTTTTAAATCTCATACCCTAAGAGTTCTGATATTCATCACAGATGAAATTATTTTGCATTAGCACAATTGTTTAATTATCTAACATTTGTTTGATTCAATTATTAGGTTACCGATGATAGTTGAAGTAAGCCGGGCACTGTTGACATCATAAGATACACTACAAATAAACTCACCCATTCACCCTCCCACTGACCGGACACGAGATTCAGACGATAAAATCTACTGCCAGTATACCAATTAACTGAAAGTAAAGAAATGTCACGAGACAGAAAACAAAATATAAAGCCCAATTTAACTATATTACACCTACATCAAACAAATAAAAACTCTCGTAAAATCCACAATTATAACATATGGAATGTAAACATACTGGATAGATAATGAAAAACGTACAGTTACAAGAGAGCTTTTACGAATTATTTACAACTTTGGTCTAAAATAAAATATATGTCTAAAGGCTGATAAAATAACTTTATAAAATAATCACAGAAGAGTAATCATTGCAACACGTGCATAAATATACGTCATAAGACTTTCACCTTTCACAAAAGTTCCTCTCGTTTGTAATAAAAAACCAAGGTTATATATTTCTTAAATACAGATTTCCTGTAATAAAGAAATCATTAGATCAAAAAATCAAGTCCTGTAAATCATATCTTTAAAACCTCCCTTGTTATGATGCATGCATACACTGTCTGTTGTAAAGTACACCGATTATATTTAAATGTATTCACCTGACACGTGTCTCTCTTTAAGGCCAGACATTTAATAAGTCACTTTAATGTACCGTGGAAGCAGACATACACTGAACCTACGTTAAGAAAGAGAGCAGATAATGAGGCTTATACAATCTAATAAGTTATGAAAACGAAAAAATAACACATAAATCTTTTTGGAACATTCTTTTTAATTGTACCTTCCTTGGAAGTAGGCCTATTTCTCATAATCAGATCATAATGTTGTCATGATGAATTGATAAAGTGCGGGTGAAGTTGTTTGTCACACACCTACGAGTGCCTGGTATCTTTTCTCTTCATAATGCGGACCAAGAGTTTATCTTTTGAGTATAAGGCATCTACATGCCAACTATGAAAAACATCCATGCTAGCTATCTTGACATGTAGTGTTTACACGGTTTTCGGTGTTTGACCTCTGGTGCCCTCACATAACCTTTGACCTCCACCAAAAACAATAGGATCTTTTTCGTAATATAATGATGCTTTATCCTAAGTATGAAAATTATCCATGATTGTTTTTTTTTTTGAGATATCGTTTTTTACAGGCCAAGCGTCATAAACACATATACATACACACACCCGTACAAATAATCGCACTGCTGATTGCATAGATTCTTTTAGCCTTCGATATGTAGTCAAAAAAGAAAACTCAGTGTCATGAAATTGACATTAATTACTGCTTTGCTTACTTGAACTAAGTACTCACCGTTTGCATTGTCTTGAATAGTAAAATTTTGATTTAAATAAAGTTTTCTCAAGTCCCTTACAATTACCAGACTTTGGCTTCTTCAAAAGTACTTGACAAACTTCTTAACAGTCATTGTCACTTGCTGTAATACCTGAACACCCCCGGAGTGGGATGCAATAAACACTCCTCACATAGGCCATTGTTCCACACTATTAGACTACACATACCATGTGCTAACTATCGAGAAGAACAACACCTTATTCATATTTTCTTTACTTTTTAGTCGCTGAAACCCCACGACTGTTTCATGGTGGTTGGGCAGCTCCTTCCAACCAACAAGTGTTGTTTGCACTGAGCAACACAGCTTATCTAGGATGGGCTTGCCACATCACATTTCTCAACTATTCTTAAGAAGCAAATCATTGACCATATTCATTTTGAGCCTGTGCAATCATTGCCTGCATTAGTTAAGAAATACTAATAAGGACGGAACCATGTAACCCAAATTATGCTGATCTGAAAACACTTTGGAAAGGTAACGAACTACTCCAAGATGTAAATTGTTCATCAGGAGGACCAGTTATGGTGTCATAGCATTACTACGAATTGATATTTAATGATAACGCATCAACCATACCATCTATTAAATGGAGAAAGATGAAAACAACTAGGGTAGTTATTGTTACAAAATACACAGTTGATTGTACATGTGAGTGGAATCTTCCGACATGTAATGAATGTTAAATAGTTCTTTTAGCTTTATCAAAGGAATTCCCATTTCCTGTGCAGCTACGTTATGCTAAGTTGCGTAGGTTGCAAGTTAAAGAAAGAATTGGCAGTATTTAGAGGGAAACCCTGAGGGGTCACTATTTAAACTTGCGACGCAGAGTAATGGGTGAGTATACCGTCCAAGACATATCTCCCAAGGCAGCGGCATTCTTTGTCGTGATAGACTATACGTCTAGACCGCCGAAATTTTTAAGCCATCGTATTTTATGCAGGCTAGCTACCTATATAATGTAGGACCGTGTGCGTTATAGTGTGCCAAGAGGTTCGGTCCTGTGTCTAGGGGACTCGTTGGATTATGCTGTCCTTGCGGCCTTTATTTGCTTAAAGGTGTAAGGTTTGGATGCACGTACATGTCTAATTTTCTTCGTATCAACACCAACAATCCTAAACCTCGGATGTTGTGCTTTTTCCAATATCAGTTTCTTCTAAGAATAAAACACAATGTTTATTATACTTATTTCCTTTAGTCATAGCTAATAAATTTCCCCTTTTTCTTTAAACACAATTTACTTTATCTGCTATCCTATTTTTTTATCGTTAATGGTAACATCAACACGAGCATTTCTATTCAAAAGATCTTATTTTACTTTTGAATCCTAAATATGACACTCTGTGATACCTACACTACAGAATTCTGTTACAAAAGAAGCATGTAGAGAGTGACTTAAATATGAACAAATAAGTATTGGCTGTTTCCTTTTAATGTATATACTGGGACCCGCTGACGTAATACTTACTGCACTTTTTCCAAGCACACACACATTGCTGAATACTGTAACATGCTTTCAGTCTCTTTCTCCGTCATCACGCGGCCGTACTCGTATATTTCTAGCCATCTGAGGGTATCCATGACCGGAAGAGACATGTCAGATGGCTTTACACGGAGATTACCGCTGCAACCTACATCCAGGCAATTAAAATGCCGCACCATGTACATTGGAATCTGAAAGAGATGAAATTATTAGAGCATTGGGTTAGAAATTTAACAATATTGCCTCTACCTGGAGGCGAGAAGAAACTTAGAATTTAATTTATGCCAACCTATTTCGATGCAAACATGCGAGGGGGAAAAATCTTGTCATGATCGATCATTAAAATTAGAGCTATTGAATTCTTTTGTCTGGTATTTACAATTTACACTTATCATCCTTAGAAAGCCCATTCATGTTCACTGCTACCTTAACAAATGGATAAGATACAAATCATTTGATATCGACTACAGCTAAATACGGATACAGTTTAAAACTTCAAAACGATTCGTCTTTGTTACAGAAGAAGGGATGCTTGTGGTAGAAGTTACGTTAAAGGCATTTGCAAATGGGCAAACTGTAACTAGTTTGTATACTGTAGACTTTACTTGGAGTTAAATGTTGATCAATTTATGCATTATTAAGCATATTGCAGAGGATGTATGTATGTATATATATATATATATATATATATATCAGTGGCGGATCCAGGATTTGGCAAAAGGGGGGGGGCCAGGTCATAGTGGTTTGTACAAAGATCCAACGTGGGGGAGGGGTCTAGGAGAGGGGGTGCCGGGGCAGTGGGGTATTTTGATAGGAGGAAAAGCATGTGATGAGTAATCACCGTCCTGGGGAGGGGTCTAAGGGGGAGGGTGTCCCCTACCCTTTGAGAAATTTTCGTTAATTTAAGGTTGCTCATAAATGGTGATGTCTGTGGTATATTTTTTAAACTGATCATATATGGCTGGAAAGCGTTCATAATTCAGTGAATTTTATCTTTTGGTTGGGTGAAAGATGCTTTTCTGGGGAGGGGTCTGAGGGGAGGGGTATCCCCTCCCCTTTGAGAAATTTTCGTTAATTTAAGGTTGCTCAGATGCAAAATGGTGATGTCTGTGGTACATTTTTTGAACTGATCATGTATCGCTGGAAAATGTTCGTAATTTAGTGGATTTTTAATTTTACCCTAAATTCACAGTACATTCCATTAAAATAAATTACAAGGCTGAAATAAGACATTACAGGGTAATATTTCAGCAAGTTATAGTTAAAAGTCTAGTGTTGTCGAAAATATTCGTCTAAATATTAAAGAATTCTGAAATTCCCTTGAAAGTAGAGGCAGTGCTCCCAATGCTGTGGGCCTGGCCAGTAATAGACTGAAGTTAGCAATCCATAGACCCTTTTCCAAATAACAATTACAAAGGATTGTGGGATAGAGTTTGGTATGCGTCGTTTTCGTCAGTGGTATATTACTGTGGCGAAAAACGACGCATACAAAAACACTATCCCACAATTCTTTGTAATTGCTATTTGGAAAAGGGTCTATTAATAGAGCGCTCATGAGTAACTCCTTGCAATGCCCAGAGAAAGTTACTGAGGCCAGTATAAGCCAAAATGTTATCAGCTGAAAGTCAGTAGCTGATGTACTAACATAACACTTATTTTCTGAGTTAGAAAATAATGAACAAATTTGAGTTTCACTCTGACACATCTCATAGGCCTATTTCATTGGAATACTGAATTGTCCTTTGTTTTATGAAGTTGAAAAAACTTCAAAATTGTTTGGAAGGGGGCCCGGGCCCCCTGGGCCCCCTAAATTCGCCCCTGTATATATATATATATATATATATATATATATATATATATATATATATATATATATATATATATATATTCAGCGTTTTACATGGAATCAAACCAACACTTATATATAAGCATCAGAAACGAAGAAATAGGCAAATTCATTTGTAATTAAGGCGACTGGTAATACTGAAGTAATTGACAAAATTAGTCGACATGCTCTTCAAGGTGTAGCGGACGACATCAACCTATTGTGCTTAGTTTCTAACACCTTTTAAGGTTATTGCAGCTTCAAGAAAGTACAAGGGAAGATACAAGGGAAGTGGTGTTTAACCAGTTTAATGGGCATGTCTTTGGAGCTTCACGGCTTGACCTTGCGGTACCATCGTCCTCCTTTAAGGGATTTGGGAACTTTCTTCTTCTGTCCAAGTATTAGATCCAGCCTTTAACAGACATCTTGACAGGAAAATATTTTAAAATAAGCGATCCTATGATTGTAAAGAACGAAAAGGGTGCTTTGAAACTATTACAATTGGCCATAGCAACACATTTAATGAAAGACTTAAAGTACTTCTTGGGCATAGGAAGTGTTAGAGTTTTTAAACACTTAAGTCTGTTTAAACAGAAGGAAGTGTGGCACTGTAGAATAGGAAGAACGACTTGATAGGATTTTTACTTTGACTATGCGTTAAATTAATTGAAATGATGCTAATCATTTAAGAACGTTTTAGCTGGTGCCTTTCTAAGCGTGAAAAAAAGTAGGCCCTTACGTTAGGCCTAGACCGAAATAAGAAAGAAATGAGCGAAGTAGCATTGCTGCAGTGTTGCATAAGACTATGTGTGCATCAGCACGAACGTGAATATAGAAGGGAGTACGTATGTTATCAGACATTAAAATCAGGGTTTTAAAGGAAAAACAGACCCTTGCTTTTTCTGTATCAAGACTAACATTTTAATGTATGCTTTTTCCGAAAAGGAGAGCACAGAAGGCTTGAATATATTTATATATTTATTGAATATATATTGAATATATTTATTTCAACCTTAAAAATGATTTTTATGTTGCTAATGGTCTGCGCAATTGTTGTTTGAATCCTTCCAGTTCCCGGATGTTCAATGACGAAAGCGAGCCTCATATCGCATTTCAGCAGAAAGTTTACCAACCCACCAATTTGAATTGCACATGCTTTAGTTAATAACTATAAAGTGCTTGACAAAATTCCATTCGCCACTTGTAACAGGGACTAAACTTCGAACTTTCTTATTAAATATATTTTGATGACACATCATTTCAGTAAAAAGAAAAAAATATTTTCACCACTCTAGCTGAAATAATTTGCTTGACTTACACAATACTGATTTACACACAGTACACAAACCATAGTAAACTGTGTAGAATTGTAGGCCATTATGTACAGGGTAACGTTAGAACCACGGCAGCACTCAGCAGGACGTAGCCGTAATCTTTATCTTACACGGTCAAACTTGAAAAGTACACCTAGTTGCTGGTAAAAGAAGCTATCAGACTAAAATTTTACTGTATCCTTTGGAGCCTGAATATACAGAGGATGGATTTAAACATCGACACAAAGAGAGCAAGAGCAGGATCTGTTGTGAAGGTGTTGCCTATGATTAGCACTTGTACTAGTACCAGTTCTGCAACTGATCGGGAAACTGCGATTTTGTGTTTTCTACGCAAGTGGGGAGTGAGCTAACCGTATCGTAAGCGACAGTGATTTTTGACAAATATACCTGAATATATTTGAGAAAAATTCTTGTTTGAATTCTCATTTTGATCAGTTACTGAGGCAAAGAAAAGAGGACTGCCGTGAGTGCACCAGGTAGGTAGATTACAGTTACTGGGGCAGTATACAGGCGTACTTTAGTGGCATGGAATAGTCAGTTGTGTGAAGCCCTAAGTATTGCTTGAAATTGACGAAGCTGTTGGCAATGGATTCTAGTCCTTGTAGGCCAAGATAGGGTATATTACACTTTTCAGCTGCTCTAGGAAATCATCAAAACTTGTTTCTTTACTAATCCTTTTAGTATATGTTAAGTGTGTATTTCATGTGCAATGACTGAGACATCGTGTTATTTACGATGTGGCTCTTTTACGTCATATTTGAAGCGCCCTCTTTTTTTGGAAACAAGAAAATGGCTATTAGAATCATATTTGTGAAAAATGATGGTAAAATTCGTGAAAATTTTAGGGCAATGCTGTTTCGACTAGCTTTTTCAGAAAATGCGTTAGAATACTGGTCTCTACTAGTGGTTTACTGCAAAATCCGTGGGTTTGCTTCTCCTTTAAAGTCCATTCTATCTAAAGCCTGCTGGGCTAAGTTAACCTTAGCACCATGACGTTGCCAGGTTCTTAGGTCAACTTATTTCCCATCTTTCAATGACACGGGCTTTTATGCAAGAACTAACCTATCCTTTAAACACAGAGTGACTCATGTGCTTCCTCAGTAAAGTCATCCTTTCAGTGTTTTTTAAAATCTTGCGCGAAGAATATATTTTACATTAGTTGAAATAGTGTTCAAAGTGTGCAGCAAATTGCACTAATAATAATAAAAGATATTTAAAGCTTATAACAAATCATCTGAAAAATAAACTAGAAATAACGACATTCTTAAAAAAGTTCACATCACATCTCGTTGAGCAGTGCTGTGGGAATTGCAAATTTTATGTAGGAAGTGAGCAATTTCCTGTAGTGTAGGAATTATTAAATATTCCTAGGATTTTACATTTTCCTATAAAAGTCTTTGCTGCTTTTCCAGGCAGGAAAGACGATTTTCTGAAAGGAATCAACCATTTCATATAAGACACATCAAATTCCTCAGGAATATAAATTTTCCTACAAAGCAAATTGCTAATTTTCTTTTGTAGGGAAGACTCACCAATCCCTTTAGGAATTAGAGTTCATTCAGAACACATTTTCTACTCACACAGTGGATGCATGAAAGACAGTCCATTGTGGGGCCAAGGCCAGTTATGTCACAGCACAGGACTTTTGAAATGTTTTGAAAATGTTTTGAAATATTTGGTGTAGAACAGCTCAAGACTGTGTAGTATCCACAAAGTAATTTGATTGATTGTTTTGTTTGTTATGCATATTTTGTAGTTATTGCGGTAGAATCTTATGTGCTGGAACTTGAATTTGAATTTACTTTCAACTGTAGTATTTTCTTTTGGAATTGGACTTAACGTGACCACATATCTCTAGCGACTATTTGTAATGTTATATTTAATTTTAAACTGCAATAATAACGGAAAGCGTTCATGCTCCGTCTGCATGTACAAGGGGATATATTTATCTTTTTCATCACACTGGG
This sequence comes from Holothuria leucospilota, assembly GCA_029531755.1. Taxonomy (NCBI): domain Eukaryota; kingdom Metazoa; phylum Echinodermata; class Holothuroidea; order Aspidochirotida; family Holothuriidae; genus Holothuria; species Holothuria leucospilota. Next base: position 87,180 of record CM055965.1, on the reverse strand, counting down.
TTTGACTTGTAGAACTTTTTTCATAATAAAACGAAGCCAATAAGGGTGATGCAAAATTTAATTCCACATTTGTATAGTAGATGGCGTGTAGTTGTAAAAATAACTCTTCTGTGATAATTTTTAAAATTTGTGAAATTAAATACAACCGTATGTTGAGAACAACACTCCTAGTAACTACTTTTAGTCATAGGAAAAGTTTAAAAACTTCATTTCTACAATTAGCCTGTATAAGTCAGCCGGCATTAGAGTGACCAACATCCCGTCAAGTTATATGGTCACAGCTTCATATGCACAGGAGTCCAACAGTCAGCATTTGCTCATGTAAGTACCTAATAGATTATACTGACTAAAGATGCCAGAAAATAATCCCCCTCCATAAAATATAAAAGGGTCACATATCGCATATGGCAAGCCGTTTCCTACGCAGGAAAGTAATTGCCTAAGTATGAACCTTTTTCCTACAGAAAACGTAGTTTCTACAGGAACATGCACAAAATGCTATATAAATCCCCCACTGATTTTCTAAAGGATATATGTTGGAAACTTTCGTAACGGCAGTATTATCTGCACTCACATCGCCTGTAAATTCCCGAAGGGCATGATAAAGACACTTTTGTTTTCGTTTGACAAAAAATTAAGTTAATTTAGGTAAAGGGAAGTAAGACTTGGGATAAACTTCCAATTTCCCCAACACTAAAATTACACAGGTTTAAGAACGGCTAAACAATTTTGAACCACTGTTTAAGACAAGGTTTTGATTCACCTAAATGCTATGTATCACAAGAGAAGTATTCCAATTTTAAATCAGGCGCTGATCCAAGGGGGGGGGGGGGGAGCTTTCCCGGCCTCAGCCCCCCTTTTTCGCCACATCAACTATAACAAATACGCGAAAATTAGCATAATGTAATCTACAAGAATATTCAAGGGGGCTTTTAGCCCTCCCCCTTTTCTAAATGTCTGGAACCGCGCCTGCATATAATTGCCTAATAATTTACTCGACATTGAAGACCTATGAAATAGGTAGCGTTATGGTTGTTCATAGAAACACAATATTATCCTCTTATTTTAGAAAGATATGGATAATTTAAAGGCGTGTAAGACAAACATTAACAATTTCCCCAAGCTGCTAATGAGAATTATGCCTCAATGGCTGTCTGTATTGCTGATAGATCCTTTGCTTTTATAAATCTGATGAGTATATCTTTGTACAAGTCAATTGGCAACAACTCCTGACAAGAGAATAACTTCGAACAGTTTACTAACAATATTGGAAATTTCGTTGGCGCATTTTTTCAATACTCATGAATAATGTTGTCGACACCGCTTGACTGATTTGTTTCCAATTTTAAAAATTTGCTGCTATTCATCAAAAGTGAAAGTCTTATTAGTGTCAATGTTAATAGAATGAATAGATTTCTACTTCTGGATTCACTTAACTAAGCTTCTTGAAATGACCCGTTAGTGTGTTTGAGTTCAATTGTGCTTTCTAAACTATTCGAACTTGAGACATTACTGCTGAAACTCCTTGACACGGTGTTTTTATTATAAAGATAACGCAACGGTCAACGATAATTTGTGTGGACACGAACAATTTGTTGAGTCAGCGGAGCTCATCGTTTACACTTTTGCTGAGTTGCTTTTACTTTCTGTAGTAAAGATATCTGTAGCATTTACACAAGAGAAAAATGAACATGACTAGGTAATAAAAAGTAGATGTCCCAAAATGCAACCCGGAGGAACCCTTAGTTGTACTAAAAATCAGAACTCCTTCGTTGAAAACCGTAAAGTGTTGTCGCGAAGTTAGAAAATTGCAGATCCTGAAATACCCAGGACCTCTAACACAACAATGTGATAATAGTCGTAGAAAAATATCATGATCTCTGGTATCGAAAGCTTTAGGTATCCAAGAACTCAAAAATCACGTGAATCAATATTTGATTGCGTTGTATGACAGGGTAAAGTTACTTTGTCATCTAGAGTTGACTCGGTAAAAGTACTAGAGTGCAAAAGCATGGGCAGTGACTTAAAATGGTTAAGCATAGTTTTCTGGAGACGTTTCGAGAAACAGGGTTGTTTAGAAATAGGCTGGCAATTGCAAAATATGCCAATACTCCCTTCCTTAAACACGGGGATGACCCTGCTTATCTTTAAGACATCCGGAAAAGTACCTGTCATGAGGAAGTATTAATTAAACGCACAAGTGAGAGGTTTTAAAAGATAATTATGCTGACAACAATTTTTTGGGGCGTGTGTTATCAAACTCAGATGATTTTTTTAGGTTAAAATTCTCACAGGCAATTAGCAATCTCAACTTTAGTTATTAGAAAGAGGAAAAGAGAAGGATTTGGTTTACAAAGAATTTGTTGAATGTAATAGCAATGTTGCTTAGGCCTGTAATGTATTTTTTGCAATATAGTTAATATTGTGCACTTCTTCAAATACTTGGAAGTCGGTGATTTCAGGACAGGACACTCCTGAACAATTTTATTTTACTTCTGGACAAGTTTAAAATGACAGAGGAGGTCCATTGGGTACTTTTTATGCATTTGTTATTATTGCCACAAAAGGAAAACGTTTATAATACTAATTCTTGTATGTGGCTTTAAACTAAGCAAAGGTATTGCTATCATCACTTTTAGCAAAACATGAATCCAGCCCATGTTGTTCAAATAGCACCGACAAAGATATTGGTTTACTAGCTAAGGGTCTTCAAATTAATTTATCCTAGTCATCTTCCATGTTTAATCCTATGCTAGTTTTAAAGAAAATGCGGGCATTAATGACTGATATTTGTTAGCACGATTTCCGTCAACAAAACATTGACCTAATTACGCAAAGCCCCATTAACCAGGATAGTGTCAACTAGAGCAGCAGAGCAATCAGTAATACGAGAAGGTCCGGAAAAGTGCTAAAAATCCACATCATCCATGAAGTCGAAAGATCCATTGCTGAAACAGGTCAATGTAGTATTCGTCTAGAATAAATGAGTACATTTTATCATTCAAAAGGTCCTTCACGTCACAGAGTAACCTCAAACCTTGAATCTTTGTACTAAGGCCACGCAAATGATCAGAAATATGCAGCTTTATCAAGAACATGCTTACTTTCTTTACCCTCCTTGGAAATGGAAGTAATAATACGGCAATCGATTAATTCATCTGTGTTTTTTGATCTGTAAGTTTCAAGCTTTGCACAATGAGTCTGAAGTGAAATTACCAAAATACGGAGCTTATCTTAGCTAAAGTATAAGGGAATGTATAATACTTCCAAAATGGTAATTAATGTGGTTACTAGAAATCCAACTTCATGCCACATGTCCACTTAGAGCTAAAATTCAGCATTTAAATCCAGATCAATTAAAGTTAGAATGATACTTTTAGTGTCTGTGTTGTACCCACCGGCTAGCTCCCTGCATCAAATAATCGACCTGCCATTAGTTAGGATAAAGCATTAGAGATTTTTTATTGTGTTTATCTGATAACTGAGTATCCCATGCCATTTGAAGAATCCCAAATGAACTTCCCCAACCCTAGAGTTACCAGGGCCTTATTGCGTGGGTTCAGTAGACCAGGGTACCGTCCCAGACCACAACAGAGACTCTACATCGAGTGCCCGAACCCCGCTTAAAAGGGAACACTTCGTTCTCGTGCCAAACCTTAAGTTGCCCAGTGGATATTTTACTCGGGTTGACCCCAACTTTTGGACATCAAATCCCGCCTCTGATCATAACGTGCAATATGTGGCCTTATTGGTTACTAACAGTACCGCTTAAACCACTAGAAGGGAATATTTCGAACTTAAGATATCATCAATTGCTAAAACGCGAGAAGACGCAAGAAAACACGAGAACCTTCTCAGGACCTCTGTAACTTTCTTCAGACCTCTACTGACTACTATAGAGCCTTCGCCTGACTTGTAAAATTTTGAAAGCTATCGGGAACAATTACAAAAGAAACTGATTACGTCGTTATTCATATTGGAGCAAGCTTTCTGGCATTTCTCTTGAAGGGAGAAAATACTAAAATGGTTTCACTGATCTTATAAAAGCTTACAGTCTTACTAAAAATTCTGACAGATAGAACATACAGCTGAGAGACTGAGCCTACGTAGAGAGATATAATTCAAATTACCAAGGGCAAGACATATTCACAGAAAGCTGTTCATGCATTCCTACACTAACTTAAAATATTTTACATTTGTCAAATATGGTTTTAGTGCGTATATTTAACTGCGTTTTCCAATGGCGCGTTACATGCTACGTACGCATGAGTTATGTTTGCATATTTATTTTTTGTTGACTGGCTGTGGTAACTGTATAAATGGCTGAAATTCTTTATAGTGTTTTCCTGAAATTGATTCAAGACTATTATCTTCTCGTATATGTCTAATTGTATGGCTTGAAGGCAGACGCCAACAATAACCTACCTTTCGGCTGGAAGCAAATTTGATAAGGTCTACAGTACATTTCTGAAGCAATATGCTGTTTGTGTCTCCGATGTCAAGTCCTCGTGAACATAGCTCACTAACTGTGTCTTCAATTGTTTCAAGTCTGCCATTCCATTTTGTCATCCATTCCAGTATACATAATAGCGTATACTCATGATAGGTGCCATTGGTTCCTAAGTGTTTTATTATATCCAGAGCTGCATCTCTGTTCAATCCGCATGCAAATCTATACGTGTAATGAACATCTTGTGGATCAAGACTACTCAGCAAATTCACCCTCTCATTATTTTCAAATTGCCACTGGGATGTACCTGGTGCTTTCTCTTGTTTGTTGTGCATAGATCCAGACTCTACCTTGAGCTGCGCAACCTTGTTCGCTAAATAATGAGCTGCGTACCACTCGGCAAACAACTTGTGAAAGAATCTAGTTTCTGTTTTATAATCGAAATCATCATCATCAAAGACTTCTTCCTCTCTTAAAATACCGATGCCTACGTATTCATTGTAAAGATCATCTCCAATCTTTTCGCGGAACTCCGTCTCGTCCAAAGTTATTTTCTGAGAGTCTCTCTTAAGTGCCTCAAATGCTGTCTTATCTAGCTTACTGTGGTCTTGTTTACCTTTACTTTGCCTTATATTAATCTCGGCCCTTCTTAGCTCATGGCTGTGAAAACACGCAATGACACTTTTGAAAAGCTTTGTTACGGTCTCTAAATCTTCGAATGTTTGTCTTTGCGCCATGTGAGAAATCATGACGCAGAACATAGGCACTTTACAGAGGTCAGCAGCTGCTGGGTTCCTCGTGAGGAGTTGGTTTATTTCTTCAGCTTTTTCCATGTTATCGCGTGTAACTACCTGTCGAATGTACGTAGATCGAACAGTGTCGTCGAATCCAGTCAGCCTGATCCGTTTGGTATCATAGGATAGATCCTGAGGAAGACAAGACGTCCTCGTCATTAGAACAACGTCGTGATTCTGAAACATGTCCCCCCTGATAATGTACTCAATGTCAGTTTCGTTTTTTCCTCGTCCAGGGTATTCATCGTATCCGTCTAGGAGAACCGCTGTTGATGAACTGTCAAGAATGCTCTTGATGTCAGTTGTAGTCAGTTTAGAATCTCTTGGAAGAAGAAAAGTCTTTATAGCAGCAAAAATGTTCGATACCTTTCGAAACTGCCTCAATCGAAGTAGGATCAGTATCTCCAAAGCTTTCATCGGTGGTATTTCTTGACACCAGTCATGAGTTATCTGGAGGGCAAGTGTTGATTTCCCGTAACCTGGTTCTCCGTCTATAATTCGTCTTTTTGAATTGATTCGAGGGTCAGTGAAAATCATCTTGTGGTCTTTTATCGCTTTCCACTTTTCTTTTCCTTCTCCGTCCCCTTGCTTCTTGTCTTCCAGGAATTGGATTCCACTTTCAACAAACAGCTCGTCAATGTTATACTTGTCGCGCAGGAACGGAACTGGCAAAATTCCCCAACACAGGTTCTTGTATTTCATCCTTAATTCTTTCACAAACTGAGATTTCTTTTCTACAAAAAAGAAGGAAAATAGTGCAGAAACTGGAAATATTCTCTAAGATCAGGTCGAAAAGTAAGATGATTATACTGTACAGCCCTCTCGAGCATTCAGATATTACTTTGTTTAAATTGGGAGTTGTTAGGGAAGGAGATCCAACCCCAAAATCTGTCAGACAATATATGCTTGAAAATACTGTAATCCCTTTTCAGGTAAGAGAATTTGATTGACAGCTCCCTTTATTACCATTGATCTCTTTCTGACTTACACTTTCTAATGATGTTCTGTTCCTTTCAAATCCAAGTAATCCAGAAACAAAAGTCGCTGCTAATAAGTTACTTTGGAGTGCAGCCTCTTTGCCAACAAGGTTTAAGTTTCAATAACTTAACCCTTAGCTTAACCCTAAGTTAAGCGACTGTATGTAAACATTTAATTAATATAAATGTCTTGTCTTCCTAAGATCTTGATGGTCGTCTCCTTGACACATTCTTTAAGTCTAAAAAAAAAAAAAAATACAATTTTTACAACTTTCAGCATTAGCAGCAAGCATTGTCGACATAGGAGGTTTTAAGAAATTTTTCATTTAAGTTCATTGAAATGAGGTTAACTGTGACGACAAATGGCGAAAGATAAAAAATTGGAATTTTTCCTTGACGACTGGCAATGTAATGCCAATGGGTGAAATCATGATGAGACCTTCAGATGTAAAAGACAACACAAAATATTGTCTTAATAACAAATCCCTTTGAAGTCTTAAAGAAGTTTCAAGTGCAAGGCAATATTCAGCTTAATGTAAACAACCACCAAGTCTCAAAGGACATGAAAATGTTGGATATCCTATCCGAACAACTCTCTAGTTAAACCGAAGACACATCTCTCAATAATACGGACTACCTTTAGAAATACGCAGCTACGTCGCAGGAATACTGTAGTGGGCAACTTTGGTTAAGGTATTTGAACAGGGCAAAAGCAAAACAAAGAAAAAAAGTCTGGTAGTTAACTGGTCCGCCCAAGGGCGCTTTAGCTAATTGCCAAGTGGGAGGAAATCCGGATTACCAGAAAACAACCTACGTACGTCGAGAGTGATATGACCTTGACAAAGCACATGTGAAACAAATAGGTGCAAAGCTGCTGGATAGACCACTCTGCCACTCGAACACTCGGTACTCGAATAGGGGCGAACAGCTACATACTTTAATGAACCCAGGCATCTAGTCAGAGTAAGCCTTGGAGTCATAGTTTTCCTCGGCGTTAGGGCTTAGATTTTTTTGAAACTTGTTTACAATTTGTTTCAAATGCAAACCGATAGAAACAAAGCTGGACTTAGATATTGAAATTTGCACCTCATTGGTCATACTCAAGAAATTATTTCGTGTAGTCTTTGCTCACGTTTGTTAATTGAAAGCTGTTTTGACTCAAAATGCGTGGAAATGTGACCCGAGAGTTTTGCATTTGAATACATATTTTAAAGTCAGGCAAAAACTATTTCGAATTACACAATAGTTTTATAGTGAACGCTGTTTCAAGCTTTACTTTAAGAATTCAACGTCAAATCTTACCAAAAGCTGGAAACCTTATAGCATGTGATAGGAAAAACCTCATGTAACAAGTACACTGTGAGTCTATATAGAGATTTTTTTGACAAAAAACCCAGAAAGCCTAAGGGCTTAGTGATTCCTTGCCGAATGGGGATGCTTTGTTGTACTGAGGTTTATCCCTCAATTTATCTTCCTTGACTACATCATTTTACGATATTTTAACAATTTCACCTCTGCTGACCTCACATGAACTTTGAACCCCACCAAATATAACAAACAAGAGCCCAAGGACACTATGGTTCCTTGTCTTTAAGATTATTTTGCACAAAGGGAGTAGTAAGGGAAGGCATGTGCTCCTTCAACCCCAATGACTTTTGACCTCCACCAAAAACATTAACGAACATATTTGAAAATCATACACATACTCGCAAATTTAAGAAGAACTGACCACTTGGTTATATATTGATTTACTGCATCACATACCTCCCAATCCAATGCATATAACACACACACTACTAACCTTTCACTTAAATGTCAATAACTCAAGTTAGGAACATCGTACGAGGGTAGTATAATCGCCTTTTTTTGTTCGTCTCAACATGACGGATCCAGGCGTCACAAAAAAGTCACAAAGGTCAAAAGGTCAAATGAGGTCAAAGGAGGTCATCATGTGCACTTCACTGATACGAGCAAAACTTTCCATTATGCCATCATCCTATGTCACTTGGTTATGGAGTTATTGCACCGCATACCTCCCATTCCAATGCATATAACACACACACTATTAACCTTTCACTTAAATGTCAATAACTCGAGTTAGGAACATCGTACAAGGGTAGTATAATTGCCTTTTTTGTTTGGTCTCAACAAGATGAATCTAGGCGTTACAAAACAGTCATAAAGGTCAAAAGGTCAAATGAGGTCGAGTGAGGTCAAAGTAGGTCATCATGTGCACTTCACCGAGACGAAAACAACTTTCCATTACACCATCCCCCTAAAATGTTTCGTTGGCGAGATATCAATAAAACATTATTTTTTGACCTTTTGACCCTTTGAGATTATTTTGGTAAATGTTACAGTACTTGAACCTCCTACCAATCTATCTTATCCTAAAATTATGTCACAGTTTGAATAACGGTCACCGAGTTATAGCTACTAAAAGAAATTCACTTTATTGCCTCTAGTGACCCTTAGTGACCTTTGACCTCCACCAAAAACAATAGGGCACATCTACTCAATATGATACACGTACACACCAAGTTTGAGAAAAATTGATCAATTGTTTATTGAGTTATCGCATCACATACCTCAAATCCCAATGGCGTCACATACACACACACATACACACGCCAACTTGACAACATAGGTTCCTTTGTTACACAAGGAACCAAAAAGAAAAATGAAAGTGTCTTGAAAGGAATTCAACTCAAATGGATCTTTGATCTTGAAAATTCTTGGGAAATTTTGTTTTTTGACCTCTGGTGACCCCTGATGACTATCTTGGGAATTCTTGGGAAATTTTGCTTTTTGACCTCTGGTGACCTCATATAACAATCTTGGAAATTCTTGGGGAATTTTGCTTTTTGACCTCTGATAACCCCAGATAACGATCTTGGGAATTCTTGGAAAATTTTGCTTTCTGACCTCTGGTGACCCCAGAGGACAATCTTGGGAATACTTGCGATATTTTGCTTTTTGACCTCTGATGACCCATATGATGATCTTGGGAATTCTTGGGAAATGTTGCTTTTGATCCCAGTGACCCCAGATGACAATCTTGGGAATTCTTGGGAAATTTTCTTTTTTGATCCCTGGTAACCCCAGATGACCTTAAACTCCACCAAAATTGATAGGGTTTTTCCTCTCAACATGGTAAATTAATATACCAAATATGAAAAGTGGCTGTCATTGCTATCTTGAGATATCGTGATTACAAGCCATTTACAAGGTTTCTGTAGTTCAACCTCTGGTGACCTCAGATGACCTTTGACCTCTACCAAAAAGAATAGCGTTCTTCCTCTCAACATGACAAATCTATATCCGCCATTCCTATCTTGACATACACCAATTTCAAGGTTTTCGGTCTTTGACCTCTGGTGACCTCAAATGATCTTTGACCTTCACCAAAACAATAGGGTTCTTTCTCTCAATATGACATATCTATATACCAAATATGAAAAGTGTCGGTCATTCCTACCTTGAGATAGCTTGATTACGAGCCTTTTCGGCATTTAACCTGCGGTGGCCTCAAATGACCTTTAACCTCCACCAAAAACCCTAGGGTTCTTCCTCTTGACATGACAAATCTGTATACCAAATATGAAAAGTGTCGGCCTTTGCTATCTTGAGATATCGTGTTTACGAGGTTTTCGCAGATTAACCTCTGGTGACCTAAGATGACCTTTGACCTCTACAAAAAACAACAGGGTTTCTCTCAACATGACAAATCTATATACCAAATATGAAAAGTGTCGGTCATTGCTACCTTGAGATATCTTGTTTACAAGCCGTTTACAAGGTTTTCGCAGATTAACCTCTGGTGACTTCAGATGACCTTTGACCTCTACCAAAAACAAATGAACTTCTTCCTCTTGACATGACAATTCTGTATACCAAATATGAAAAGTGTCGGTCATCGCCAACTTGAGATATCGTGTTTACAAAGTTTTCGGTATTTGACCTCTGGTTACCTCAAATGACCTTTGACCTTCACCAAAAACAATAGGGTTCTTTCTCTCAATATGACATATCTATATACCAAATATGAAAAGTGTTGGTCACCCCTATCTTGAGATATAGTGACTACGAGCTTTTCGGTCATTTACCTAAGGTGACCTCAAATGACCTCTGACCTTCACCAAAAATAGTAGGGTTCTCTCTCTCTCGACATGATGAATCTATATACCAAATATGAAAAGTGTCGGTCATTCCTACCTTGAGATAGCTTGATTACGAGCCTTTTCGGCATTTAACCTGCGGTGGCCTCAAATGACCTTTAACCTCCACCAAAAACCCTAGGGTTCTTCCTCTTGACATGACAAATCTGTATACCAAATATGAAAAGTGTCGGCCTTTGCTATCTTGAGATATTCTGTTTAAGAGGTTCGCCGTTTAACCTCTGGTGACCTAAGATGACCTTTGACCTCTACCAAAAAATAGGGTTCTTCCTCTCAACATGACAAATCTATATACCAAATATGAAAAGTGTCGGTCATTGCTACCTTGAGATATCTTGTTTACAAGCCGTTTACAAGGTTTTCGCAGATTAACCTCTGGTGACTTCAGATGACCTTTGACCTCTACCAAAAACAAATGAACTTCTTCCTCTTGACATGACAATTCTGTATACCAAATATGAAAAGTGTCGGTCATCGCCAACTTGAGATATCGTGTTTACAAAGTTTTCGGTATTTGACCTCTGGTTACCTCAAATGACCTTTGACCTTCACCAAAAACAATAGGGTTCTTTCTCTCAATATGACATATCTATATACCAAATATGAAAAGTGTTGGTCACCCCTATCTTGAGATATAGTGACTACGAGCTTTTCGGTCATTTACCTAAGGTGACCTCAAATGACCTCTGACCTTCACCAAAAATAGTAGGGTTCTCTCTCTCTCGACATGATGAATCTATATACCAAATATGAAAAGTGTCGGTCATTCCTACCTTGAGATAGCTTGATTACGAGCCTTTTCGGCATTTAACCTGCGGTGGCCTCAAATGACCTTTAACCTCCACCAAAAACCCTAGGGTTCTTCCTCTTGACATGACAAATCTGTATACCAAATATGAAAAGTGTCGGCCTTTGCTATCTTGAGATATTCTGTTTAAGAGGTTCGCCGTTTAACCTCTGGTGACCTAAGATGACCTTTGACCTCTACCAAAAAATAGGGTTCTTCCTCTCAACATGACAAATCTATATACCAAATATGAAAAGTGTCGGTCATTGCTACCTTGAGATATCTTGTTTACAAGCCGTTTACAAGGTTTTCGCAGATTAACCTCTGGTGACTTCAGATGACCTTTGACCTCTACCAAAAACAAATGAACTTCTTCCTCTTGACATGACAATTCTGTATACCAAATATGAAAAGTGTCGGTCATCGCCAACTTGAGATATCGTGTTTACAAAGTTTTCGGTATTTGACCTCTGGTTACCTCAAATGACCTTTGACCTTCACCAAAAACAATAGGGTTCTTTCTCTCAATATGACATATCTATATACCAAATATGAAAAGTGTTGGTCACCCCTATCTTGAGATATAGTGACTACGAGCTTTTCGGTCATTTACCTAAGGTGACCTCAAATGACCTCTGACCTTCACCAAAAATAGTAGGGTTCTCTCTCTCGACATGATGAATCTATACACCAAATATGAAAAGTGTCGGTCATTACTACCTTGAGATAGCTTGATTACGAGCCTTTTCGGCATTTAACCTGCGGTGGCCTCAAATGACCTTTAACCTCCACCAAAAACCCTAGGGTTCTTCCTCTTGACATGACAAATCTGTATACCAAATATGAAAAGTGTCGGCCTTTGCTATCTTGAGATATTCTGTTTAAGAGGTTCGCCGTTTAACCTCTGGTGACCTAAGATGACCTTTGACCTCTACCAAAAAATAGGGTTCTTCCTCTCAACATGACAAATCTATATACCAAATATGAAAAGTGT
>CM055965.1:0-70000 GCA_029531755.1 Holothuria leucospilota | reverse complement strand
AATATCAAAGGAGAAGATAATACATGTAAAATCAAAGAGTGAGTTACATGTTTTTATAAATTTGTGTTTGTTTAAATGATAAACGAAAGTTAGATGCATGATAGCCTGTGTGTATGTATGTAAGCTCATGCCCGTGTGTCTGCCTATACGTTTGTGTGTTTGTGGTTGTGACACCTAGCTTTTAAGACGATATCTCAAGGAAGGATTGAACTTCTCATAATTTGGGCATAGATGGGTTACGATCGTTTGACGTCACCGACAGTCTAATTCTGACAACTACTTTCAACTCGGTATCTGAAAATAAGAACATGACGCTAAAAAGTATACCAAGCATCCCCGCTCGCCCACAAATGATTCACAGTTCATCAATGAGCTTCCAGTAGGCCACAGGCTGAAACTTGTATCTTGTTGTTCGTTCCAACATTAGGGAGTAATCAAGTGATCGTATTTCACCAACAATGTGCCAGCGAGGTTCAGAACCAAAACAATCATGGCCGCCTCCATGTCCGATTGAGAAAGACAATATACTCGTAGGGCCTAGATGCCATTTTTACGTAGAATGTGTACGCGCGACGAAAGATTGAAAGTGATTGCGAAGTTACGTTGCCTAAAACTCTGTATCACTTTCAAAAGAATGGCTAGATCCAAATGCTCGAAAGAAGATGACCCTCACAATCCAAATCTAGCTGTATTGTCGTAGGCTACATAGGCAGTGTACGTGACAAACCGCTTCGTAACTTCGTCATATAATGTGTTAGTGTGTGTGTGTTGGGGGCAGAAAGCCAAGATAAAAGACACAAGTATCTTTTTTACAATAAATTAGACAGAATGGGTCAAATAGGCTCAGTTCAAGGGGACGATGTGTTTTAATTGTAAAATCTGATAAATGCTAAACTAACATCTACGTTCATTTCGTGGAATCAGTTCACGTACAGTCAACTGCACAAAGTACCGTATTTGGGTGGTTCAATGATCGAACGCGTTCACAGTTCGAACAACTCTTATACCAACCTGCTTTAAGCTATGCACGCAATCGTTTTAGTCCCATGCTTCCGTTCCATATTCCCGACCCAAACTTTTATCTAATACGTCATATTCCGGGCTCATTTCCTTCGAGTGTACTTAAAAAAATATTCCGCAGATTTCGATCGATGTAGGTAAAATGCGAAAACACAGGCGACATCTAAAAACCTTGAGACGGGTTCATAGGTGTATGCAGAGACTGAACAAGAAGTTTAAAGGTTTCCCTAGGAATGTTCCCTCCTTGGCAAACAACCATGATGCAAAGCTGGCACTCCAGGTGTCAACCTCATACACCTAAAGGCAGTTTAATGGCCCGTCACAGGGGTGTGAATTGTAATTTTTTTCAGGGGCGATTATTTTAGGACTTTTTCTTACAATAAAATAAACTGGCCTGCAAAAATTATATTACAATCCTACACAAGGGAGGGGTAGGTATTTTGCAGACTTCCAGTCGCTGTCACTTATATTTAGCAATGAGCAGTTGGTCCTATTCGGAAATTCCGCATCCTGACTCAGAAATAAAGTAGAAGTACATAGTATTTTCCTGTTCCCTTGTCGCGATGTCATCCTTCTCGCATCTCCGATGTATGTCAGGAAGCTTTCCTCGCCTTTGACTACGTGTCAGGCTGTACGTCATAGTCCTTTTTTCTGTCATGTTTGTTTAAGAATCTGGAAGGTACGTGCGTGAGTGGGGAGGGGGTCAGAACGTGGGCAAACAAAGACTGCTTCGAAGTGTCACACAGCTGCTCTTTGGACAAATTTGGGCACATGTTCCATTAAATTACCATCGGCCGTAAATGTTAAAACGCCTCAGACTACTACACAGACGTTACCTGCTACTCCATTCGTAGACCTAGCCAGTTAGTTCTCACCAAGCCACGCCGATCGGCTCCTTTCCCTTTATAGCAATTTAGACTTCTAAATGAAAAGACGGTATGCAAATATTAATTGTCTTCCTAAGTCAGGGGTGGCGCCAGGATTTCCGGACGGGGAAAGCTTCTCGACGGAAAAAAGAAACGGGCGAAAAATAATGAAAATTTTAGCCTGGAAAATTACTACAAAAATTATTAAAAATGTTTGCGTTTCTTTTAATAAAAATTATGCAAACGGATGTTATTGAAAAAATAGAAAGTTTAGGGTGCTTAATTGAAGAATCTGACCTCCCCCGAGAGCACAAATCAAGTGTCCGTCGGATTCAACGTACCCATCAGGGTCCCCATGAAATTGGAAAAAATGTCCAATGTTCCAGGGCAGCCTCTCAACAAGGGACCATCACCCCTGCCCCTTTTCTCACCTGACGTAACCTTGGCTGTCCACTCTATCGATACCAACTTCGAAAAGTAATATGCGATCGTGCATTGCCCTACACTATGAACGTAAAAGTTCACTCTCAGCTAGTCACTTTAGGAAGTGCGCTTGAAGAGCGCTTGTTATCTTTTTGTTTCTTACAAGATGGACAGATAAGTAACCTGCCGACTTCTCAGCACGTTATTTCCCTCTTGGAACGCTCGGATGTATTAGAAAAATGCCAACTTAAACCCCGTCTGGCGTGAGTAGCGGCTTTCTGTGATGTCTGGAGAAACATTGCAAAGTGGTATTCACACCTGCACGTGAAACATACTTTCCCAAGCTTCAAGCGTCATCGGTAGTGAAGAAGGTCAATTAATTAAACAGTAATCAATTGGTCTTACTACACTAATGTTTCGCTTCTGGATCTACTTGGAAAATCTTGCCGTCAACCTATAATAATCTCATTCAAGTCTTTTTTACTACTTCCGCGTTTGAGAATGGAGATAGCACGGAAAAATTAATTTATGCTAATGCTTTAAGACCTTTTTAAGTGTTAAAAGATTACCAACTATTATCTGGTGGTAATGCTTATAAGGACTTAGGCCCTTTATTTAATGCTTTCAGCTTGGTTTCTTTCTCCTTGCCACGTCATTTACCTCTAGTAATACTTTACTAAAAGGCTCAAATTGAACAATGCTTTGATGTATAGGTTTTTATACCGGCCATCATAGTAATTACAGGGTTTTTAAACTCAAAACGGCTGTTTAATGGAACTAGATCATTACAAATGCCCCTACAGTATCTAAAGAGGCCATATGCAAATGAACTAAAGAGGCCGAAGCCTAATTCTTCAACTGCATTCTAAAAGGTTTCCTAAAATAACCGAATATAAATCTATGTTCACAATTTTACATAAAATGAAGCTGATGTGGTCTCATTTGCGACACTAGAGAGAAAATATACTTATTTTTTCGGGCGATTGGCAAAGCTAAGGCAATGGGTAAAATCGCCTTGGTTCGACTCCAGATGTAGCAGACGACAAACCTCTTTGTGTTAACTTTTTAATCCAGCTTAGTGCTTATAGAAATCTTAAGAGCAAGATAATCAAATGATGACTAGATGACCTTCAAAGCGCAAACTTCACCTCAAAGGAAGTTTTGGCTTGCTATCTCCATTCGGATAGCAACTCCCTGGTGCTACCGATTGCACTTGTTTCCACAATCAGTGGAGATACGGTCATTGCTTTGGGAATCAATTCTGTCCATATTGTATACTTGTTTTCGAGGGCATTCTCCTCCCAAAAACAAAACAAAGCAAAAAAAAAAAAAAAAAAAAAAAAAAAAAAAAAACTATTTTTGTTCTTATCTCACTTCAATTTCAATTGCAGGCACAAGTTAATCAGAAAAAGCACATGGTTGTTGCAACTTTTGTGGGTAATGTATAGCGGAATTAATAAACGTATTAAAAAACGAACAGGGTTCACTAGATCGAATGCTCACAAGACCGAATATTTTACGTCGATACTTTATCCTAACCCAGTCCTTAATACTATACCCGTGGTTAATCCTTACGGTACCTTAATCCTAAACGATAGTTTGTATCCATTCGGAGTCCTCACCTTCCCTTGAACCCGAAGAAGATTTTCGGTCTAGCGGATCTTCCGTCTAGTGCACCTTCTTTTTATGGTGGGCATCCCACTTAAGGTAAAACATCTGCAAAACGTAGCATATGGCAGGAGATTTCAATTTTGAATCCCACGACTGAGTACCATGAAAATGGAATTTAAAATACGGTGGGGTGGTTGAGGGATTGTTGCTTTAATATAGGCATAAATATATTGGAAAAAAATGTGAAAAATAAAGCATGAAACATGAGACCGTACTATGAGGTTGAAATTTACTTGCGTTCAAAATCAGAGTGTCTGGCCGGTTGGTACAATACCGGCACTCATTGAACTTTAAACCGTTGTATATAAGTGGACAACGGTCAATAAAATTTCCGTTGTGTTACTGTCGAATTGTTTACGGCGTTTCGACTCTCCGCGGAAAACCTCCGTCAATAGACATAGCAAACATCGTGAACAATACAGAACTTCCAATGAGGAGAGGTCTGGTATAAACAGTTTTACGGTTGTTCACGGAACTCCGATACCTCGATTGTTCCGCGACCCGGTCTAGGTAATAAAAGCTGGCCGCTGGTACCCGACTAAAAGTCGGTAGCTATTGCACTTAAGTGGAATTGTTCACCCAGTAACACCTACATTTAAATTTAGATGTGCAGTATCTCTGTACCTTTTCTGTGGATAGGAGAAATAAGAAGTAATGAGAAATCTGCCAAGGTTTATGGTTTTTTCTCTTTAAGTGAGAACTGCTTGGTAAGGTCTCGGTTCCACTATGTAATGTGAAAAGTGGGATAATCACCAAATATTATTGCAGTCCATTAAATATAACAAATAAATAAAACAATTTCCTCTTTTAAGTGGGGTAAAGTATGTCTCTTTATATTCTCAATATATTTTTAATGCAGCAGTGCTTAACAATTACATGAAGATTCTTGTCAACATCCCAGAAATGGATTGTGCAGCCACAGTGGTCTGGTATTCATGCCGACCGGTACAAAAAAGTACAAGACAAGTTTGAAGGAAAAAGACATCACTCACTGGGAGACAGGTATGATCTAAGTTTTTCGCCATTTCAATTTGCAAGTCTATGAATTCTCATCCAAGTGTTCATATTCTTGCTTTGATTTCATTTTTCAAAATACTTGTTGCAAATTTTGGAAAAAGGATATGTACACTTTACTATTTATGACACTCAAGTCTCCTTTCGAATGCATGGCTGATATAGTCTTTTTCAATTGTTTGCTGTCACAAATCTTTCTCAATCTCAGTCCATAAAAAGTCCGTGGTTATCTTGCATAGGTGAGATTACTGATGTACGCAGGTTTCTCTAGAGGATATGAAGGAGGACAGCACTTTCCTCGATTTCCTTTACTTTGGGGAAGACACGTTTGAAGAACAATTGAACTCACAGCGGACTAGTGGGTATTTTTACCTAGCGTTTCCTTTGTAAGAGACACATACTGTTAAAGCATAGAGCTACTACTGTACTTGGACAGGAGAAGAAACTTCACAAATCCCTTGAAAGACGACAATAATACCGCGTAGGTCAAAACTCATAAAACTAGTTAATACCGCTAACCCCTCTGTCTTTGTGATTCATTGTGGATTCAATAAGCTTAAAGGGTGTACGGAACTAAGCACAATAGGTACATGACGTCTGAGATCATCTTGAAGAGGACAGCGCCGAATTTTGCCTTTCTTTTTAGCATTGCCAGTCGTTCAAATGAAAATTAAATTTCTCATTTTGTCACATAGTGTCAGTTATTCATACGTGTTGCTTTGATTCCTCATTAAACGCTCCATATGTATAAACCCTTTACAATATGCGCAATTATGCGGAAATTGGTCAAAATTGAACTGCAAAGTATAGACTCGTAACCCGTCTGCTCATTTGCATATGACATTAACATTACTCCTGACACCGGCATCTATTCTTACCAAAAAATAACCAGTCGTTTTGAATTTTTGCTCTGCATTTCTTATTTAGTTGTCGGCAACTTCCTCTGCATTAAATGATTGTTCTTTTTAATCCATTTGTTAGGGTACCAGTAGAAATGAATGAGGTTGCCAATGGTGAGAAGTGTAAATTGTAAGTCCCAGAGAAAATAACTGAAAAGTCGTAAAACTCATCGTCGATTATCAGCCTACAGGATTATCGCCTCAAGCACGTCTGCGTCTAATTGGATTAGCATAAATTAAAGTCGAACTTTCTTCTCCTGTCCAGGTAGTAACTCCATGGTTAAAGTATTAAAAGTGTCTTAGTAAAGACTCTGTATGCAATTTGTGCCATGGAAGTGATTCCTATTGTGCTTTTCGCGCAATTATGAAGAGTTCAAGCTCTAGGCCTGATGCCCATTTTTAGGACAATAATATAAGGAATTACTCTAGCGAATTTCCTCTTTCCGACAAAAAGAAGTAAACTTCTAAACTCCTTTAACAGAGACTCGGCACAGAGAACGGATCATTAGGCAATTAATATATTGCTCTTAGCTGGTTGTGAGTGATTTATGAGACACATATTTTTCGTTACAAAACGTTTTACAAGAAGAATTTTGTTTCGGCGAGTTTGCGTGTTTCCATTTTAGTTAGCCAGTGGTGACTGTTTTTATTATGGTAGTTCATATGTTGAGGGAATTACCGCGGCTAACATTTGCCCAGGTTTTTTCCAGTTGGTCTCTTAAAATTTAAATATGTAGCCTCATGTCACTAAAATTAGTCCCTTACATAGAGACGAAAACCTTCCCCAACCCTTGTCTCTACCCTACACAGCCAAAAGTGGGAAAATTTCAATAAATGTTGAAAATTACTAGACTTACAATCAATTAAAACCTTTCGCAAAGATCGCACCACATTGCATTTTGACCACCTTAGATGAACCCAAAATTTGTAAAAGGGACACGGAGGACACTGACTTCTATGGGAAAATATATTCAATCAATTTTAGAGGTATTTTGGCACAAGTTAAAACTGTAAGTCATCTTGTGCTGTCGTCTTCTTCCCCGAAGAAAAAAAACAGGACATGCCCCTGAGGTACATGCCTTTATTTATTTAACAACAGTGCAATTATTAAATGCAATGCAAATAAACGGAGAAGCCACTAGCACATATGTGTTTGTAACGTGTGTTTGATTTTTAGTATTTGCGATAAATTGTGCACATGCACATGATTTTCTTGATTTATATAACTGTCTGCATGGTCAAAGCTTTTCGTAGTATGCATTTTGCTATTGCGCATGAATCTAGAAGGATGTGAAATAACAACATGCTTGACAGCTTTTGAACTCAGGGGCTCAGTCAGGAATTTTTAAATGGTCAGGCGGGATCCCATGTTTTGCCGATTAAAGGCAAGAAAAAACGAATTACGCGCATAGCACGAAACTAGTGTATGCGGCGTCCAGAGGCACGCTTCATGCCCCTAAGTCGGTAGCCGGAGCTAACGCACAGATAGGGGTCAGGGGGAAAAGCTCCCAGAAATTCTGGACCATTTTCAAAATTATAGGCGTTAGAATGAAGCTTTTTATCTATCTTTGAGACGTTTACTCGAGGGCGACGATCGCTGGGGGGGGGGGGGGGGAGGGGGACTGTCAGGTTTTGAAGAACATGTCCATTAGCGGAGTGTTTGGCAAGTGGAATATGGATATTTGAAATTTCTTTGTGGTTCTGATTATGATTCCATGGGCCTAGGACGCCGTTTAAGTAAATATAACCTGTTCTTGTCTCCAGTCTCCAAATTTCCTGAGAACAATCGGGAGCTCCATCATGCCGTGGGTGATCCTTTGTTTCAAGAACGGGAACCCCAACCTGGATCGTCCATTATGATTCGACTTCTTGCACACGTTTTGCATCGTTGCAGTACCTCAAAAGATCACAGAAACACAAAAAGGTGACCTAGTTGAGCGTTGCACACCCTTGGCGTAAATCCTCGGTTCTCACGCCTTTTCTGTCATGACCCATTTCTGACTAACTACTGTCACCCCGCGACCCATGACCCCGCTAACAAGTCACACATATATAAAAATCGAATAGGCTACAACAGGAGACATGCAAAGTACAGGCAGGTGCTATACTTGTTGCTACGCGATGCATGGACGTTCGTAAAACCATTAACTGTTACACTGCATACAATTGCATATGCGCCTCTGAGCATATGAGTGTCCAGTCCGTCGGAACTGTGCAATGGTGTCACTCAACCTCAGGTAGGTGTGTAATTCGTGACGGACGGGCATGCTATGTAAGCTTTGACACTGTATAATGTACATAATATCCATGACGAGAATATGGGACTACGGCAGCTCATCTAGCCTGGAAATCGTTTGCGACCCACGCGACCCACAGAGCTGCTCGCGACCTATCTCACAACATCTGGCGACCTACATTTGGGTCGCGACCAATCATTTGAGAACCGCTGGCTTAATTGATTTGTTAGCACTGTAGATGCATATCTCTCTTTCATCCTTGCTGAAGTGGTCAGCGATATCAGAAGATTCCTGAGATGTGACAATTATTTCTGCCAGAACATTTTTCCAAAACGGATATCCCCTGTGTGCTCCTTTTGTGGACATGCGGATTTTTCAATTAATATCTTCCAAAACTCAAAAACTGATGTAGCATTGAACAGTTGAATTGAATTTTAGAAATATTTCCAACAAGAGGGGTTCACGTCTTTGTCTAAATTCTGTCCCAAGAAATTTGTTTTGAAATGTTAAGCATCAGCTTTAAATGGGCTCCCACGTCTATGTGTCAGGGGCGTAGGCTGAGGAGGTGCGGGAGGGGGGGGGGGAAGCAATTCCCCGCGCCATGTGGAGTCACGCTCAAAATGAAACAAAAAGTTCCTTGAAACACATTTGGCGAAAAAAAAGCTCAAGACTACCCTGTTTCTCCCGGACCGCCGTCCCCAAACACTATGCCTACAAGAGGATGCATTTAAGTCGGCAAATGTAAATTTACCTGGCAGCTTCCCTATGCGCAACGACACGAATGCATTATATATACTGGGGATCACTAGGCAGTAATATATATATATATATATATCTTAATACTAGTATATATATATATATAAATGAATAAATTGGTACGTTGGATAAAGTTTTTTCCTAAACTTTAAGCATTTTTTATTACTTTCATTGATCTATACATTTCACAAGTGCTTCGCAGTAATCGACCTTTTATATATATATATATATATATATATATATATATATATATCTCTAATTCGGCACTTAGGGGGAAAGTTGTTGTTGAAAAGTCGACCTCAAGGGGAAAAAAATTTTCGGGTGAAATATAAGTTTCGCCTTAACGTTTCCACACACTTTTTCTATAGGAATACGTAAACTTACAAGGACGCCCTCTTAGATTTACAAACTAGATGCCATTACTTCAACTGTGAATTTGATGGAAGGATAGGTGGAGTTTGCTTCATGTATGAAATCGTCGAGAGAGGGGCGGCCATGGGTCCAGACTAAAAATATGTCAGCCGAAAAATATCAGCCGAAAAAGTTCCATTCCTGGATGTTATGGTAAGCCTAACCCAGTCAGGCCTCAAAACCTCCCTTTACAGGAAACCCACAGATAGGCCTATTACAGCAGCTTCCACCCATCCCACATTAAAAGATCGATTATTTTCAGTCAACTGCTCAGATTTAAACGTATATGCTCGGACCATGCCGATTACGAGAAAGCCGTTAGGCATTTGGTTCAGTCCCTACTGGAGTGTGGGTACCCTTACAAGCCTATCTCCAAAGAAATTAATCGAGCTTCCCACCTCTCCCGTGACTCGGTGTTAAGCCAGAAAAGAAATGATATAACGGCACAGCCCCAACGCATTCCTTTTGTAACCCGTTTCAGCCCCTCTACTACCCCCTTCCTGCAAAAAGTGAAATGCGATTGGAAGACCCTAAAGAACAACCCATCCCTACCCCCACCTTTTTCTCACCCCCTGTTCTGGCCAAGAAACAACCACCCAGCTTACATCGGTTGCTTTTCTGTACCCAACCAAGACCGCCCCCAGGTAATATTCCCTGTCGGAGACCCCGGTGTCAAATTTGTGATCATTTCAACATAAATCCATCAGTGGAATTCCTGAACAATGTCAAACTTTTTCCGTTTAAAGCTGGTTGCAATACTCCCAATATTGTGTATGTTCTGTATTGCTCGAAATGCCCGGAGGCCATTTACGTCGGTGAGACCGCCAATCGGTTCAGAACCCGATTTAACAACCATAAACATAGCATCAGAAACAGCTTTCCAGTCGCTTCTCACTTCAATGCCCACAATCACTCTCCTAGGGATCTCCGTTGCATTATCGTCAAAGACAAGTTCCCAAACACAGATAGCAGAAAGCTATACGAACAACAGTTAATTTTAAAGCTTATATATATATATATATATATATATATATATATACATATATATATATATATATATATATATATATATATTTATATATATATATATATATATATATATATATATATATATATATATATATATATATATATATATATATATAAAGGTCATTGAAAGTGGTAAAAAGTGCTTAAAGTTTAGGAGAAAACTTCGCAACGTTTCGGGTACATACCCTTCATCAGGCGGCAAAATATCAACTGATCAGTTAAACGCGATTCAAATGAAACAAACACGTGCCTACACAACCCGACCGACGCACGTGCGTTGGCCGCGCTCACAGTGTGTATGTATACAGTGAAACAAGGCAGTTAAACAATGCAACTGCGTTAACTACAGTAAAGCTACGCAATTGCGTGAAATACAAAAAAAAAAAAAAAATGCGCAACTGCGTAAAATAACTAAAAGCTGTAATGACGCAATCTAAAACGATTGACGCGCTCACAGAGTGTGTATGTACACAATAAAGCAACGCAGTAAAAAAATGCAACTGCGTTAAATAGACCAAAACTACGTAACTGCGTGAAATACAAAAAATCTGCGCAACTGCGTGAAATAACTAAAAGCTGTCATGACGCAATCTAAAACTATTGACGAAAGACGGTCATGTAAAAAAAGGGCACGCGTTTGGCAAGAAAATTAAAAGCGTTTGGAATGGTCACGGCCAACCCTGCAATAAAACAGTTACAAAAGTTCAAGTTTAACATTCAGTCCATTAGGGGTGAGGGTCCCGAGCTTCATAATTAGCCGGTTTTCTGCAATTAAACGATCGAGGTCGGAACCTCGGCGTGATATTGCTGCCGTGACCACCAGGTCCTGTATCGAGCAAACTGACGGGGGGTTGAAATGATTAGCTACTGGAAAGCCAGGAAAGTTTTGCTTGATGGATCTTAAGTGTTCCGTAACTCGATCAGCCAGGCGACGTTTCGTTTCACCCACATACAAAATGGTACAGCGCCTGCAAGTTAAAATGTACACTACGTTAGTGGATGTACAAGTAAAATGCTGGTTAATATTAAAGCGGTTGTTGTTGGGACCCACAACAGAGAGAAACCTGTCATGGCTAACTACTGAGCAAGTATCACATCTTACGCGATTACAAGGATATGTCCCCGGAACGTCGGGCATTAATGGTTGGGGATGAGAGGTCCGAAGTAAGTGACTGGAAATATTTTTCTCATTTCTAAATGCCGTGATAGGTGGTTCAGGGAAATACTCACGGGTAGAAGGATCTTGTTGGAGGATTTCTACGTTCCTATAAATGGACTGAACAATGGGACGTACGGATGGGTGATAAGATACGACCAAAGGTATTCTGGTAGAGGATTTTACTTTCGCTGTTTTGGGGATCATGGTTGTAGCTCTATCTATTCCTTGAATACGACCTAAGGCCTTCGTGAGTACCTTTCGTGGGTATTGACGTTTATCAAAGAAGGACATTATTTCTTGAGAGGCCTTAGCAAAATCTGTGTCAACGGAGCAAATCCGTCTTGCTCTTAATAGTTGAGAATAAGGGATTGAGTTGGTGCAAGACCTAGGGTGGTTGGATGAATAGAGTAGGTAACTATGGGAGTCAGTGGGGTTAAAATGAATATTAGATTAGAGTTTTCTACTACATATCGACAGCTCCATATTTAAAAAGACTACCGAAGTGTCGGAAATACAGCTTGTGAATTTCAAAAAAGGGGAAAAATTTGAAGGTCTCCAATTCACGACGAGATCCTGAAGCAACACCGACAATGTCATCGATGTATCTTTTGTAGAAGATGGGTGTACTGCCACTAAAGCTTGAGAATAGCTGCTCCTCAAAGTGCCCCATGCTGAGGCAGGCTACGGATGGTCCCATCTTCGTACCCATGGCTACTCCCTTCACCTGGCGGAAAAAGCGAGAGTTAAACTGGAAACAGTTCTGAGTCAAGGCTAGTTCAGCCAGACGAAGGAAAGTGGTGGTGGGAATACTGGGATCTTGACGTTGGTCAAGGTAATGGCGCATTGCTGCCAGAGCAGCGTGGTGAGGAATGGACGTATAAAGACTGGATACGTCCATGGTAAATAGCAATCGTTCACCAGGTCCCTCTGGAAACTCAAAGTCTTGAATTAGTCTAAGAAAGTGAGGGGTGTCCTGGACAAACGACGGTAGTTTGGAAACTAATGGAGAAAACACAGAGTCTATGTACTCTGAAATAAGTACAGTGGGACAACTATGGGAGGACACAATAGGTCGACCGGGATTATCAATTTTGTGAATTTTGGGTAGGAGATAAAAGTTGGAAATTTGTGGGCAAGGGTGAATCAGTGCTTTGGCAGAGTCTGGAAGGTACCTTTGACTGATGAGAGAGGTGACAGTGTTTTTGACCAAGTTTTGGATTTCAGTTGTAGGGTCCCCCAGCAGTTCAACATAAGCTGTTTCATCTGATAGTTGTCTCTCAGCTTCTGCGGTGTAGAGGTCCCTGCGCCACACGACAGTGGCCCCTCCCTTATCAGCAGACTTAATGACTAGATCCTTGTTTTTCTTAAGGGACGAGATAGCCTTTTGTTAACGCTGTATTAAATAGTCGCATAGAGACCTTACGCCATTTTTCCTCTAACAACATACAAGGCGGATGCTCTGACCACTGAGCCATTGAGGCCTAAATGGCTCAGTGGTCAGAGCATCCGCCTTGTATGCGGGAGGTCGCTGGTTCGAATCCTGCTTGAGGCTAAGTTTTCCATTCACAAATAAATATCCTCTTTCAGTATAAGGCAAGTGCTTTGTTAGAGGAAAATGGCCTAAGGTCTCAATGCGATTATTTAATACAGCGTTGATTTGACTCATTCATATAAAGTCGCTACGTCACTCTACCAATATATATATATATATATATATATATATATATATATATATATATATATATATATATATATATATATATATATATATATATATACCGGTGGGAGGAATCCGACCCTTTGGGCGTGTGTAATTAAGGATTATGCATCTTTAAGCTGCGACGCTGCCGCAAATTTTGGAATGTAAGTGTCCATAAGAACCATGGCAACTTTTAAGTAAAGGTACTATCTTACGTCTTATGGGTTGTCGGTGAACTTTGCATATTTGAAGGAAAGGGCAAACTTTATAGGGATTTTTCAAGAGTTTGTGTCGGGGTTGAATATTATTGGCTTGGTTCCTGTGACCAGGCTACAATTGCCGTCCAAAAAAATGAAACAAGCCGACAAGGTCGAGTTGCATTTTCCTCCTCATCCCCTCTATCAATGTTGGTCCATTTCAGTTAGTTTGAAGTGATTGCTTGTGACTAAAACAACTTGTCAACATTGAAGCGGGGGAACTACGTTTTTTGTTTTATTTACATTTTTTTGCGGCGATTATAGACAGGTTTCTGTTACTTTGGCTCAAGCATATGATGGCCAAACTTCATAAGTAGTGAACCCTTAAAAAGGTCTGGGTCATTAATCAAGATTGTCTCATGATAGAAAAGTAACAAAAAAGATACATCTGAAAAACTTCTAGTAAAGCCCATTGAGTTTCGCTTTTGTATCGCATTTTACACTTACCAAAGAAGCCTACTCTTTAGCCGTGGCAAGATCGTGGGTAATATATGTCTCTGAGGGACCCATACAAGCAGATGCCATTCATATTTATGACTAGTTCATATTGTAAAAAGTTTTCCGTATTACCTAAATGTCGTGGATTGTGACAAGTCTTGGGGGTCCCCTCTGTTTCCAGTCGCGTTCCGAGGAGGCATCATTTGAGGGCAGGGGCAATTTCTGTACCTACCCATGGTCTGAATACTTATTTTGTCCTTCAAAAGGGTCATTTCTGCGATAAACTTAAAAAAATTCTTCCTCAGGTCCCTTACCTAAAGCTTAATTTTTTCTGTCGCATGGTACGTCTAGTGACTAGAGGATGGAAGTTCAGTGTAAGTTACGTCCCGATAGGACCAGCCTGCCTGGACAATTGACCTGAATAAGCTTTAAATAAGTAAAAACTCTTTTTTGTGTATAAAGGCTTACCCACAAAATTTTCGCACGCTTCGTGCGCTTTGCAATTTTACAGTTCAGAGTACGGGAAAAACATTAAATTAGCGAGGAACTATGTGCCATAGTAAATTTCATGAGATACATGCCCCTCAATTGCATGGTCTAGTACACAGCTTTTCTTCAAATCCCACCTTACCAACCCTCGACGGCATCGGGACTGTCGGGGCTTCTGGTCGCTGCCCCCTCCTCCCGTCGGGGAGTGAAATCCTGGCGCTACCCCTAGTTGCGTTGGAGAGATTTTAGCGGCAGTACCTTGTATTTCCTCCTAAGCAAATGTTGGTTTACATGAGAAACTCTTTCATACAGGTAAATGTTTTCCTACCTTTAAGTTAAATTTCCTTAGCTTATTTGCAGAAGGTCTATAGTGTCGTTCCCAAAAGTACATTCCCTTTCGCAGTTTAAGCAAGGGTTAAGTGTCGTTCCCAAATGCATACTTTTGAAACTTTTATATGAGAGCTGGAAGCGACATTCTCGGAAGGCGTTAAGATATGAACGTTATCATTTCGGGCCTTATTTTGATAAGCCTGGTTATAAATCTTAATTATTATTGTTCTTGTAGTATGCTGATCGAAGGACTGGTTCTCCTCTGAATAGATTATGGGGGCTCGTGGCTACTTATCGTGTTATTTTTCCTTTAGGAGAGTGAGATTACGTCCTACCGAATGCTGAATAATGTTGCCGGTAAATAAGGTAGAAGCACAGAAGATCAATCAGTAATTATCTACTAGTTTTCTATTTCACAACCCAAGGGGACAGACATGGGATGGGTGGCAACTTTTCCAGTGTAGGAACCGGCAATATGAAGACGCAGACAAGCTTACTAGCAATCTCTGGAATATTTCAGCTGATTAAAACTTTTCCAAAAGGCTTGTTCCCCTCTACCCTCCCCATTGATCTGCTGTCTAACCATAGGCCTGTGCTTGCTTCTTGGAACTGAGTTCCATCTTCTCAATTGTCGCACCCACCCAGGCTTAGTAGTGTAGTTCTTAGATCATCACAAGGATCCCACACTTATTATTCAGACCTTTTGTTTACCCTTTAAAATAGTCGTACGACGGCATCTCAAACTGGCTTTATGAATTTTAATTAAGAAAGTTTTTAACATAGGCTACTATAGAAAACGTTGCAGTAGCTTGAAATTAAGAAAACAGTGCTTGTAAGGAAAGATTGGATTGATACAAATTGATAAATTACCATATAATTCGAAGATTTCTTTAATTTTAACAGCAACATTATCATGTCCTAATGCTGTGATGAGCTTGGAGATGTCGGTGGGACTAACGTCACCTCTTTCATTCATCTCCTGAATCAGCAGTCTGCTGGGAGTATCACTATTGCGGATGCATAGAACCATATCTTTTGCGTACCCAAACGCGGTAGCGAGTATGTAGGAATGTTGGCGTGTGAGGAGCGATTCCAGTTTTAGTAGAAACTGTCCATAACCTATAGAAAGTGTCGAAAGAAAATGTAACACCATGATGGATAAAGATTTGTCGAAAGGACATCAGATTCTCATGCACCCCCAAACACATTTTTCCAAATCAAACGTTTGTAATACCCAAAGTGTCTAGTTACAGAAGTTTGATTTACTCAAAGCCATTTCGTTTTCAGATAGGTCAGTTTTGGGCTATATTACACCTACGGATGTGGACAAACCGGCATAACTTTTCAAGTAAACGCCTAAGTAATTCCTAACCAAATTATGACTTTTGACACAGACTTTGGCTACATTTAATTTTAATGTAATCGCGTGCGACACTAAGCGACCACACATAAAACATATGCTAGTTCCCTTCAGTGGCGTGTCCGGGGGACTGCGGGACATGCCCCTCCATTGAAAAATGAGGAAAAGAAAAAAAAAATGGCAAAAAAGGGGAAGAAAAAATGAAAAGAGAAAAGGAAAAGAAGGGCGAAAAAAAGGAACAAAGGGGGATCGAGAGAAAAAGGAAAAAGGAAAAATAAGAAACTGTCATATATATATATATATATATATATATATATATATATATATATATATATATATATATATATATATATATATATATATATATATATATATATATATATAGTATTGATTTCGATCAAAATTGAAACCAATCCTAGGATAGAGCATAGCCCTTATCAAAGAAGGAAAGGGTGAAAGAAAATACAAGAGAGGAAAATTGAACCGCACCGAGGGTTTTAACCCGCCATCAGCTGCTTTTCGGGCAGCGTCTTTAAGCACTAAGCTATTATGGCTCGTGATTTTCAGACAAGACAACAGGCTACAAATACCTCGCTTGATTCAATTTTCTCTCTTTGTTACCATGGTAGTCTCGGATCGGGAATGAAGATTCAATAGTTGGAGTATGGTAGATCGGCATTAAAATGATGCATTTTAGCTGCAAGTTCAAATGACATTGGGTGGCACTTAACCGACCACAAAAATAACAGTTTGACTTTTGATTCCTTGCTGAAAGCAAAAGGAATCTATGCAGTCACCTTGGAGATTGTGTGTGTATGTGTGTATATGTAAGCGTGTGTATGTATGTGTGTGTTTGTGACGCTTGGCTTGTAAACACGATATCTCAAGATAGCAATAATGGATAATTTTCATACTTGAGATATAGAATTATCATATTACGAGAAAGTTTTTGGTGAAAGGTCAAGTGAGGTCACCAGAGGTCAAAAACCAAAAACCTTGTAAACACGATATCTCTAGGTAGGAAGCATGGATGCCTTTCATACTTGGCAAGTGGATGCGTTAGCCTATAGTCAAAAAAGAACGCTATTGATTTTGGCAAAGGTCAAAGGTTATCTGAGGTGACCTGAGGTGAAAATACGAAATTCTAAGAAACTGCTTGTAAACACAATATCTCAAGATAGTAATGATGGACAATCTTCATACTTGGTATATACTTTGCTTTCAGTGGAGGTCAGAGGTGATATATATATATATATATATATATATACATATAACGCTAATTCGACCTGTTAGGCGAAATCGGTATACCGCCAATACAACCGGTGAAGGAAAAAACAATAAAATACATAAGATTATATTTCCCCTTTTGGTTCTGAGATATATATGCACGTTATTTCAGTGGCCCGTAAGTCCTTAGTGTTAACGGATACCTGCACGTAAGTTGGTGTGCAGCTAAGTAATTGCATAAACATTATGTGGTAAATCTAACTTGCGTATAGAGTTGCGCATTCCTATATAAAATAGTGTGTAAAACGTCAAGGCGAAACGATTATAAGTGTCGAGGTCTCCCAACAGTCGCGTTTTTTCATACGGTTTTTCGCCTAAATCCCAAATTAGAGACGCATATATATATATATATATATATATATATATATATATATATATATATGCGTTTAAGTTATGGATTTCTGTAGGGGGTAGGGTGAGGTCTGTTTCTGACTCACTAATGAATCTGTTTTAATCATTTTCTGTATCAACAAGTCGATCTCAAACTATCACAATTCTCGCAAATCCTCAAAGTACCACATTTTCGTGCACCCAGCGCATTTACAGCCGCACCACATGGCTGTGTTACCGTCAATACCGTTTCAAACATATTCGTATTATTCAATGGTGGAGTTCTACAATTACATAGATTGTTCTTGTGCATAGAAGTCATTATGGAGGAACACAGCATTGCAAGAATGCAAAGTAGTGGAATTCAGGGGAAGACAAATTTTATGAAATTGAAAGCTTATGCGAATTAATAGGCCAGAGGCTCGCGACTTAATAGGCAGAAGGCTCGCGACCCTCTAACTGGCGGATGCATTTTGCTAGGAATTTAAAACGTCTCAGTGCAAAGTCTGCATGCAACTTTTGTTATGGAAATGATTTCTAATGCAAAACTTTCGCCAGCTTTGCGTGCACGTCACGGCAGACACTTCATACCTTAAACCATTACTGGGGCAATAATAAATGACTTTTACCAAAACACTTGTTCGAAAAGAACAGGGACCATGCATCAATAAAGTATCTTAGAGTAATCTTACATCATATGCGGTTGCATTCGTAGCAATGTAGGCCCATTTGTCGTTGCATTTTTTTTTATAATGAGTGCAATGCCAAAGCCAAAATGCCACTAAAGAATGAGAAATAATCATTGATAATGTCTAAGCCACGTAATTAATTGAAAGATTTGCCCAATGTACCACCATTTTACATCTAAACTTCTAATGTGAACAAGAATTTTTCAAGGGGAGGTTGTTAGCCCTCCACTACAACAATGCATCTTTCCTTTACAGTTAATCAAAAATAAGAATTTACTAAATTGTGAGTTTCGAATACATAACCAAATAAATATGTTTAAAAAGGGCATTATTTTGCATGTAAGCTATCGTAAATGAACATTTCGCAAAGGGGAAGGGCATCCTCTCCCATTAGACCTCCCCCAGGACATCACCTGCATAAGGTGACAAAGGAAGGATATGCCCCGAATGTAAACTGCCACCGATACGAATAAGCACAATTTACACCGACTTTCTGGGTAAATCTGGAGTGGGCTTAAGACATCATCTTCTGCAGTGCCCCCATCACCAATCGCCGCCGGTGCCACTGTTTTTTCGGTATATCCCGCGAGGCTAGCTTGCATCATCATGCTTGCATATTGAAGTATAATCAAGTCTTCATTTGGAAACACAATTGTTTCCTTGTTTAATGTGTTTCTTTTAGTCCATTAGCATTTGCTCTGAGCACTGTTAGTGACAACGATACGTTACTGTACATTTCCCTTTATCAACTGGCAATTGATAGTTGTATAGCTTACAAGTGTTTGGCTTCTTTAACTTATGAGACAAATGCGTAACTAGTCATTCATTAATTTGTGCATTCTCGCCAAGGTGATTAAACTGAAGAAACGAGAAGGAACAAGCTAGTCATCTTGTCCGCCTACATGTATAGCAGGAGGGATCATCGCAAAAATGAAAAGAACAGAAATAGATCCTTAAAATATTCAAATTATTACACCAGATTGCGTCTGAGGACCCTCAAATATTCAAACATTCCCCCTCCCCTTAGGTCCCACCCCAGGACGGCGGTCCGAAACAACGTTCAACCCCACCCAGTCGAGAAAAAAGCTTCCTACGCCTTTGAAACAGATACAAAAAAGAGCTCAAAAAGTGCTAAAAAGTAATTTGAAATCATGTTGTGAGTCAGTCTCCGTCTCGATGTCGTTTGGAGTGAACGCTCGTCTTAAATCAAACAGTTCGGATTACACAATATTGTTGTCGTCTGTCTTTCTTATGTATATATCCAGGCTGAAGTATATTCATACCACTTTTTAAATTTCGGATTCTAGCCATGCCTGCTCAGCCTACTCCTTCGTTACCTCTCTGATGGCAGCGGTGAGATTCAAACCCACGCCATCGAAGTGACTGGAAAAAGTAACATAGCATTGTTAAGGAAAAGGACAAAAGTAATCACAAAAGCAGATACAACTGTGATTATCACCTTTACCGCTTTACCACCAACATGACGTCCATGTAATGTAGGGGGAATTTCTGGATTACAAGTTTTGAATCTTCAGTTATTGGCCAAGGTACAAAAGTTACGCTCGGGTTTGCCTCAAGTACCTGGAGATGATATGTTATATAACACACCGTCATAGAAAGTGTGAGTGACCAGTAAGGTTACTCATACTTCTTTACTTCACCAGAAATTGCCCTCCCTTACTTTGCCGGACTATGATTAGCTCGCATTCCCTTTGGAGGAAAGGGAAACTTCTGCGTACTTGACTGGAAAAGTGATCAAACTCCTAGGCAATTTCGTTCAGAAGAGTGACATCAGGCTTACGCTGTAACAGCGGTAAGGAAATGTACACACAATGTAACAAGAAAGGTAGACTTACTTAAATAACCACTGCATTCGTGTCAGGACGACTGGTTAAGTTAGGTGGTGGAATGTTGGGAATGAAGATTGTTTTTGTTACATTATATACTTTGTACAAGGTTTACTTTAATTGTTTGTGTTGTTAGTCAGTTTTGGTTTGGGTGTCGTTAGGAATGAGCGACTGCCTTTACCAATTATATTTAGGAGCATACCCAATATTGCAGTCGTCTGTCATTCTTGTGTATACCTTCAGTCTGAAGTTTATTCGAACTACTACCTAAAACTCCGGATTCCAAACTACACACGTGGGGGAATGGACGTCTTTCCCGCCCCTCCTATGTTCAAACTGTATAACTTAATGTAAAGAGACGTAAGTGTAATTTTCGGGGTGCCGTCTTTTCCTTATCGAATGCCATTTAAAGAATACAATCAATTGCTTCTTTCTAATGTATTCTATATTTTATAACAAATTGTCGGAAAATGGTAAGTGACATTAAGTTTTACTTCTCTATTTCGTAGTAAAACAAATTTGAAGGGTAGCACCAGGGCATAGACAATAAAAATAGGAAAATAACAGTAAAAAAGCGACATCAGCGCTCTTTTCTCATCTTCATACCTTGTTCCTTCAAGGAAAAATATAAAATTTGAATTTCTTTTATTTAAACCATGTTGAGTATTGGAGCTTTCCAATTGGGGGGGGGGGGCAGAAAGAGTTTTATCTGAGTTTTTGAAGGAAGGGTTTAAGCACATTACTACTTTTTTTTTTTTTTTGGTTTGGGTGTCGTTAGGAATGAGCGACTGCCTTTACCAATTATATTTAGGAGCATACCCAATATTGCAGTCGTTTTTTCCTTATCGAATCTTTTCCTTATCGAATGCCATTTAAAGAATACAATCAATTGCTTCATTCTAATGTATTCTATATTTTATAACAAATTGTCGGAAAATGGTAAGTGACATTAAGTTTTACTTCTCTATTTCGTAGTGAAACAAATTTGAAGGGTAGCACCAGGGCATAGACAATAAAAATAGGAAAATAACAGTAAAAAAGCGACATCAGCGCTCTTTTCTCATCTTCATACCTTGTTCCTTCAAGGAAAAATATAAAATTTGAATTTCTTTTATTTAAACCAGTTTGAGTATTGGAGCTTTCCAATTGGGGGGGGGGGGGCAGAAAGAGTTTTATCTGAGTTTTTGAAGGAAGGGTTTAAGCACATTACTACTTTTTTTTTTTGGTTTGGGTGTCGTTAGGAATGAGCGACTGCCTTTACCAATTATATTTAGGAGCATACCCAATATTGCAGTCGTTTTTTCCTTATCGAATCTTTTCCTTATCGAATGCCATTTAAAGAATACAATCAATTGCTTCTTTCTAATGTATTCTATATTTTATAACAAATTGTCGGAAAATGGTAAGTGACATTAAGTTTTACTTCTCTATTTCGTAGTGAAACAAATTTGAAGGGTAGCACCAGGGCATAGACAATAAAAATAGGAAAATAACAGTAAAAAAGCGACATCAGCGCTCTTTTCTCATCTTCATACCTTGTTCTTTCAAGGAAAAATATAAAATTTGAATTTCTTTTATTTAAACCATGTTGAGTATTGGAGCTTTCCAATTGGGGGGGGGGGGGCAGAAAGAGTTTTATCTGAGTTTTTGTAGGAAGGGTTTAAGCACATTACTACTTTTAACATGTAAAAGAGAAGCTTAAACCTAGGATTATGGTAAAATTTTTATTTAGTTCTAAAGTATAGTTGTTGAAATATCAGCAACTGAATTCACTAGGATTTCTGACGTGAAGTCAGTTTGAAGCAAGTAAGCGTAATAACATTTATAGCAGGGTTGACAAATTGACACCTTCATCTGCTAATATCTCTAGAACGAAACATCGGATTTCAATGCAAATTTCTCCACAATGCTAAACCGAGTACCCGTCTAACTAACTGATGGCGCCTGAACCTAAGCAATGCAAATAAAAACGTGACGTGCACCTCGAGCGAATTTCCTTTTCGTAGGACAGCAAGGAGAGAGTTATGACGTCTAGTATAAAACACAGTTTTAGTGGTCGGAGAAGATGATGCTATTAACTGCGCATGCTTGATTCATTGACACTAAGCTGGATCCGTTTGTAAGCGCCCACCGCATTGTATTGTCGTATTGCGGGCGGGTGTACAGTAGAGTCCACGTCTACGAGAGATCTCAGTGTATTTTGTGAATACCGAGGAGATCCCGGAGGTTTCCTGCTTGTTTCTTCCTAAACGATGCCTCTAGAAAGTCTGCCCATGGATCCCACTCCCTTACAAAGGGGCTTTGCGCTCCCGGCAACAATAAGTGCACTCTGTCAAATCATTTCTTCTTCCCACCACAATCTTCCCTTTTTAAAGCTCTGGTACTGCCACAAGAATAATTGCATAAAAGTACGATGCTCTGAGGCCAGGAATGTAGTACTAGAGACCGGTCTCAGTCTCGAGACCGGTTTTTTCCGGTCTCGTCTCGGTCTTGGCCTCGACACCCTGTGGTCTCGGTCTCGGACCCTTGAGGCCTCGGAAATTTTCCGGTCTCGCTTCGAGACAGGCAAAGAATTGTCGTTTTTTATTTTTTCAAAAACTCATTTATTTCAAACTAAAATTGAAAAATTAAAAAAAAAAAAAATAAAACTAAAAATTTCATTGAGAAAGAAATCATTCTTCCATCAAGTCAATACACTGTATCTATTATGGGTTGAACTTTCTTCTGTGAACTAGTGAGTGGGCCTTTAACTTGGTCAATGGGGATAATAGTGCACAGGTCAGGTTAATCAGTATAATCAGAAAAGTGGCAGTCTGGTACTGCACTGCATTGCATGTTCACTGTGTGCGTGTGTTGAAATCCCCTTCTCAGTGTTTGTTCAGTGCTATCCATTCCTAGCTCTTCAGGATTGCTTGTTGGCCTTTTCATGACCATTTTTACCCCAGTCTGGCTACTAATGATCATTTGGCTATCGAAAAAATAGAATGAACTGATATATACCAGTTCCATATTGTCAGAGCTTATCCCTTATTTTTGTTTGAGTGTTTTACTGCCCTCGTTTATCTGACCTGTGCAGGAATTTACCAAAAATGTGTTTCAGGAGCAGGTGACGCTTTAGACTCTTTGTTTAGAGATTAGTAGTGGGATGTTTAGTGGAATTAGTACTATTGTTACTTGCCTAGCTATCTCAGAGGAGAAAGGGAGGCAAAGGCGTGGTTGTTAGTTGCACTTTGTCCTTTAAGCTGTCAAGAAGACTGTAAGGCTGAAGGGGGAGGCAATGCGTGCCTCGTGGCAACTCGAGTTTGGGCGTAGTCCCTTGTTGTTGGCTGCTGTGCGCTCCAACTAAAGTGTTAAACTGGTTTCTTTACAAGCCGTGTGCTCCAACAAAAGTGTTAAACTTGTTTTGATACGAGCTGTGTTCTCCAATGAAAAGTTGTAAAGGTTCTCAATATGAGCTGTGTGTTTAAGAGAACGGTTCCTGAAAAGTTGTGTGCTCAAAGTGTATATTAATTTGCTGTGTGTTCCGTTAACGAGTTTTTAAACCCAGGAGGATTAGAGGTCACAGAATTAACAGAAAGTCTGA
Source organism: Holothuria leucospilota (assembly GCA_029531755.1). Taxonomy (NCBI): domain Eukaryota; kingdom Metazoa; phylum Echinodermata; class Holothuroidea; order Aspidochirotida; family Holothuriidae; genus Holothuria; species Holothuria leucospilota. Next base: position 46,206 of record CM055965.1, on the reverse strand, counting down.
AGTCTCCTGTAAGTTGAGTATCGTATGTAATTCGTCATGTTAATGTCCTCTCTACTAAGGTAAAGACTAAGTCAAGAAAGGAATAATGTCTGAAAATATGATTAAGACCGTTAAAGGTATAATGATCAAAAGATGGTAAAAAGATGCTTTAAAAAGCATGCCGAGTTCAGCAATTTAAAGTTTACATGTTATCAAGCAGGATGCCCACATGAAGTTTCAAGAATGGTCATGTTATTGAATTGTCGAGGTTATTTAGTTTTCATTTTTAAATGCAAAGGGGTATGCCGCAGCCGCAAAAGGGTGTGGCCCAAACACTTATGTAAATAGGTCAGGTCACATACTTGACGCAGGAATGTTTTACTTGATTTAATACAGGGGTTTCTTCTTGTATCTTGACTGTCCTCTCTGACATCCATTCTCGATTTCCCTATATTCTTCCGCTTCACTCCTGGTTTGATGTCCTGGAAGTTAGTTTTTTGTCTTTTCGCGTCGCCAGAAGGTCACTGGACAGTACTTATCTCTCGCGGTGGTGTAAACCGGTATTTTATATCGCGATTCGCGTAATCTTCCCACTTCTAGCTGTGAGTCAACTCAAGGACGCTACACAGTGCTTACCACTGAAGTCACCATACCAGTAACTCTTTTCATTTTCTTATTTCCATTTTTGTACGCATTTTGAATACCATACATGTGTCTAAGCGTAATATATATATATCTATATTCAAAAGAAGTTTATATGTTGTTACAGTCTCTTCTTGTGTTATTCGAGTCGGGCATCAAACAGACCACGACAAATTTTTGCCGACAAGTGGGACTAACCTTACCCTGGGCGACTCGCCTTGTGACACAAATATAATTTTTTTCTTAGGTGGGAAAAAAGTACAACTGCAAAACATTTGGCCATCATGATCAGATATAATACTACAACTATCTGGCAATTTTGAAGGCTATGAGTCTAGGCCTAAATATTACACTGTTAACTGTATATTATATGTTAGGCCTACATAGGTATCTGCAATCCTATTTTAGGCTCGAGTGGCGCCGGCACGGTAGGGGGCATGAGGGGCCCCAATCGATTTCAGAATATTTTTTAAAAACTTTAAAATGATTCCAAAAGGCGTTTAAGCAATAGATTTCAGTAGGGGGTAGGGTGAGGTGTGTTTTCGACTGAGTGATGGATCTATTCTAACTGTTTTCTATCACAAATGGTTCTCAAACTAATTTCCCCTTAGACCCTTTCCTAGGACAACACCTTTATGTAGTGACAAAGGAAGGATCCCCAGTGCCGTATACAAACGCAGAGCGCATAAAAAGGTGCAATTTACTTGCCGTCACTCCGGGCAGTTGGAAAAAATATCCAGCTAGTCGGAAAATTAGAATTCACTAATTTATGGACATTATCTAGCCATATATGATCAGTTCCAAAAATATCCCATAAGATAGCACCATTTTGCATGCATCTAAACAACCTGAAATTAACAAAAATTTCTCAAAGGGGAGGGCACTCCCTCCCCGTGATCCCTCCTCCAGAACAGCACCTTTATGTAATGATTAAAGGGATTACACACTACTGTACACAATCGCAGGGGCGCGCAAAAAGGTACAATTTACGCAGACTTAGGGGGACTGAGGTTACGACGTCATCTGTTCTATCTCCCATCACCAAATCCTGGCGGCGCCACTGCTAGGCTCGAAAACAAAATGTCCGGTTATTGAACTGCGAGTACTCCATGGTCATGTTTGGTCCGAAGGAAAAGTTGGCACTAACTAGAGTTCTGTGACTCATTTTTCTGTGGGTTGGACAAACTTACTATGATGCGTTAACTGGCGCCAAGTTTATCGATACTGAACACACATGCAGTACTGACTGACTCTGATTTAAAGAGAAGGGCTACATTAGTAAAATAAATGATTATGTTAAGTTATTTATTATGTTAACTATGTATGGGCCTATGATAATAGAAAACAGGTGTATATATCAGTGAGCCGATGCACTCTTTGTATAGGTGTTGCTATAGGTCGTTTGTAGAGCATAGTGTAGTAAAGTCAGGTAAAAAGTTTTCAGAAGGTTGAATAATTTGTTTCATTTTCCTATACAATTATGTACATTCGGCCTCGGTCTCGGTCTCGAATTCTGCTCCTGGTCTCGGTCTCGACACCCACTGGTCTCGGTCGTGGTCTCGGTCTTGGATATGCTGGTCTCGACTACAACACGTCTGAGGCACAGTGACTATCGAGGGATTGTCATTCCTTTGAATAACTTATCTTGTACTATTTGTGTGCATTCAGGGCAACGAGAAAAGTTTTTACACATCAGTGAAGCCTTGATTCAGTAAACAGTTATCAGGCTCAATCGGGACGACTGACGCTGTAAAGGAGGCTGTTAAACTAAACTTTAGGAAAGGTCTGGTATGAACCTAAGGGGAATGTAACAACACTTTGCATAGCGTGTGCTAGGTTCACCTCTGCTCTCAGAGGAACGTAAGCTTCTGAAGTGTTCGGGTATAGGGCATGAGCCGAATTACCAATTCAAAAATGCGTGCCACTGCAAGACTCTAAATTACCTAAACGGAGAACAAGCATGGCCCAAGGGTTGCAAAATCTTCTAACATGTTTAATACTGTACAGACATTTTTTTAGGAACTAGTACCGGATAGGAAACAGCATGTGCACTGTTGTAACTTAGTCCAAGAGCCATGCACTAGTCTGAAGAAGGCGAGATAATTGCGAAAGTTTAGAAGACCGAAATCTGGTTCTTTGTCAACCACAGAAAGGTCATGCTTAAGGCTGCAGACGGATTCAGCACAAGTAGTTTGTAGGGCAGCCAAAAGACATGATTGATGCAACAGCAGGGCTCATGGGGGTTTTAGCATGCCCCGCTTACAGGTCGCGATGGATTGAAAAACTTCTTGAGAAACTTTCAGGGTCCTGCGCATTCATTTTCAAATGGCTCACATATTACTGTGGCACCGTGCATAGGACCTTGGCAGACCTTCGAAGGCTTTTGCACTTTTTTCTGCCCAAATATAGGCCTAGCTCTCATTGTGTGACTATGGCCCTTCTATTCTCCAAAGCACTATCAAGGTCTTCTCTATTCTTGTCACGGTGGGACCATGCGGTTTCTTTTTGTTTCCTTTTCTTTCCAAGACTGTTCGGCATTTCAATGATTCAGGAGCCTTTCCAATTGGGAGTTCGTACTATATACACACCGTACAAACTGTGTGAAGGTACTTATTAATCCTAATCTGAGGCTTCTGTAAAAGATGGTACGAGGACTTTGACTTTTAATTGGTTATTATTTGTGGCATGATACTTTCAGCCAATCCGAAGCTCAACCCACAATAGTAGACTTCCTGCCTTTGAGCCGGAAGCCTGGACCCCACGCCCCTTCGTGTTCTAGACTTCTCAGACGAAACATGAAATCAACCTTGTACATAATGAATTTATAATTGATCATCAATATGGTCGGTCTTTTATTTTTTCCTGATTGTGCTGTTGCAACGTGATTTGAGGAGAGAGAGAGGAATCAATAAAACAAGAAGAATGGACTGTAATCAAATCAGCTGTGTTTTGGTAGAATTTGTAAATCAGTCGAGTGCGTCTTTTATGGAGTTAACCCCAAGCCCTCGCACTTCACGACTGGTCCCCGCCGCTATTTTACACTTTGAAAGTCACAATACCAAAACTACCTAACACTAAGTATTTTAGTGCACCTATTCAATGCAATTTAATTTATTCCTACCATCATCAAACAATGACTCAAGAACGTGGACACATTTAAGAATATACTGCAACCTTATTTTAGAAATTGAGACAAGCCACTGGAAACTTTCACCTTTTACATACACTTGTGTACCTTTTGCCAGGTTTGTATATCTAACATGTTTAGTTTCTTTCCCGGCGCGGGAGCTGTGGAGAGGGAGTGGGAATCTTTATTATGGCAGAACTTACGTGTCCATTACTGGACAGTCAAGTGTTAGCGGTCACTCTGTACCATAATAAATAATCCCATTAAATGTTTTTTAAGCATTTATCTTGGTTTTTAAAGGATATCGTGTCCTTTTTTGATGATGCAATATGAGTAATAATTATCGTTGGTAACTCGACAACGTAGGTAAAACCTTTTGCGAGAAGTCTTTGTGTAAATTTAGACCAACAACTACTGGCCGTGCTTGAGTACAAAAGTGTGATTAGGAGACTGGTTTATTATTTTTTATTCTTGCTAAAATGTCAGTTGGATTCTTAGGTCTTGTATAAAGCATTTAAAAGTTTTTCAGTTTCATATCTCATGGCTTAGGTACTTAAACTCACTGAGAAGTAAGTAAGAAAAAAATGTAACCCTGTAGCTACAAGGGAAAAAGTTTTAAATTGATTGAAGAAGGGATATAAACATGATTGAAACCGTCTTGCAGAACTTTTACAGCGCCTTTACCTCATTTTAAAGTAATTTTATTATGAGTTATGTGTTGTAAGAAACCAGATTTACACAGAATCAGATGCGTAATTAAGAGAAGATGGGACTTGGTAGGTAAAAATAAAGCCAAAGCACAATCACTTTTTTGTACGAAAAGCCAGAACGGATGAATAACATGACATTCGGATATTAAACTCGTACAAAGAAAGGAAAAGAAATAAAAACGAGGTTTGGGGATTGAGTATAAAGCAACTGTGTGCATTATCTAATCAATTTTACATATGCCAAAACTAAAAGGTAGTTATTGCTTAAAATAAATTTAGACGATTTTCTCACTCTAAAAAGTGTGGAGGTGGGATTTATTTCACCATCACTAGTCACAACGGTACTGATAATGCAGAAAAAGGTTCTTAAAATTCTGCAACTACTATTTATATGGACGGAACATCAGTAGAACTTGCTCTTTGTTTCTTGCACGTTCTGATGCAGACAACATGTGTGTTTTATTCAGCGTCGTTAAGGCTACTACATCTATATCTTTGCCGGCAATAGAGATTCCTGTTCTCTGGGACGCGCATTCTACAGTTCACCTACTGCGCTGTTGACTCATCCAAATATACGTTTTAAAAACGTGAAAGATGTTCATCTGGTTCTCAAAGTTTGCAATGTTTTTACGTTGATTCACTGACAACGTTAGTAAAAAATCTTTTAAAAATAACTTGAATGTGGGCTCGATCGACTTCTCCTGGGAACTCAAACTTTCGTCTCATTTAGTACAGTTTGGAATCATAGTAGAGATTACGGAGGAGGGGGAGGGGAAGGGGCACTTCCAACCCACTTTTTCAGACCTTTAAACTAATAAAGAGTAATGAAGCAATGACCGGAAGGAAGAGAGACCACAGAGACTATAAGGGAATTTTCAATATTACATTTAATTTTGCTATTTTAAATTGAAGGAAAATAATTTCAAATATCATAAAAAACCATGATTTTTTCTCGGTGCGCTTCGTGCGCACCTGCAATGAACATTGACTGATACAGAGGAGGAAAGTTGGGAGGCAAGGGACAGTAACTGTTATTAAAGCTTTAATTGAAACCTTAATGAAAATTTCTTCTAAAGCATGGACGTTAGCTCCCCTCTACACTTCTATGACGTGAAACCCTGCAATAAGGGTAGCTCATAGTACTAAACGTTCGCCATTACACTCACCATGCATAGCCTGTGAATGTACAATTCAGAAACCTATCCGTGTATAGGAAATCGCAATTTTCAATAAATTTTTCGGCGTGTTTCGTGTAAGCTCAGTAAAAGTATATGTCTCCTTAGTACTGTTGTCCGTACTACAACTTTTGAGGAGTTGCCTCGTTATTACTCAGCAGAGTGCTTGAGTAAATCAATGTCATAACTCTTGCAATCCCTCCTGTGGTTCACTCTCCCCACCAGCTACCACCCATCCTCATAAAAGTAACCAACTGTTCCTCATGATCTGAAACTTGTAACAAGGAAAGTATTTCATTAACACTTCAAATTATGCCTGAGGAGCAGGATTTCCTCCAGAAATGGTCCGGAATGACCGCAAAAGCTATCAAGTTTAGGGAAAATCCTCAGTTCCCAGCCACTGGTTTGCCTCTTCGGCATTCGTGGCTAAAGGTTTCGGCTGTCACAGTTTTCGAAGATGCAGCCTCAATAAAAATTGCTTCCCTTGTTTTTATTTTTTTAGTGAGGACGCCCATTACCATGTCTCTGTAAGAACTACCCATCATGACAATTCATTTATTTTGGAAAGTATTATCCATAATCACCCTCAACCTTTTATCGTCCTTAAAAAAAAGTATGCTTTAACCTGTCTTGTCGTAACTATCTTATTGTTCACAGTAATGCAAAACTTAAGAGGTACCCTTAACCCACACCACCGAAAAGAAAGAATAGGTGGCTAAGGAAGGTAGGAGAGTCTTTGATGTAATGGATAATACTGAATTCAAAAAAGTAAGAAAAACAATAGTTCCCCCGGTCCCCACCACGTCGTTGCCCATGGACCCTGGACCCCATGACTTCAGTAAAGGGCTTCGCCCTCCCGCACGCCTTTGGCGCCGTTTGTCTTTCCGCCTGGGTTTACCCTTTTCCAATTCCAGACACCACAGCCAGCCAGCCCAACTTGCGATAAAAATCGTTTGCATGCAAGGCTAAAGTTTGGTCGGACTAATCGGTTTACTGGGCGCCTTTTTTCCCCTTAGAGACAACCTCTGAATTGAAAGCACATAAGAATAAGTATTACACACTGTCAGGCCTGGACTTCATCATACTAGGTAAATATACAGTATAGAAATTACCATTTTCCACCAAAGCTGAAGCTGGAGTCGGAGTTGGAGTTGAAGTCGGAGTTGTGGCTGGAGTTGGAGGATCTGGAAATGAAACACCTTTCGATGGAAGAATTACATAGAGACTGATAAGAAATAAGAAATAGTAACACGACATATCCAGTAGCGCCGTACATATTCTATCTTCTTTTCATCTCATTTTCATTTTTAACCTGCATATAAAACAATGAGAATGTTCTTATAATGTTACTTTTCTTGCGACAAGAATACTCCATTCTTACTTCGAACGATCATCCAGTAAAAAGGAGGGACAGTGAACCAACCCGTAAACAAACAAAAAGATTTGCAAATTACATCTCCCTCACCTACTTTATATATAGTGTGGTATAGACTACCAAAGTTTGCAGCATACGGAGAGGCAGATAATCGCAAGTAAGGAATGTTTATGCAGTTAAACCATTGATTTCTGATCTCTGATCTCTGATTCATGACGTCAGCAATACCAGCAATTATTGTGGTCTGTTACCTACCCACCAATTATGCCACCTGTTCACTTCTGTTCACGGTGCACGAGCGAATACAATAGTGACCTTTTTTTAAATTTGAACAGTGACGACACGGCATGACATGCCACAAGGTGTACAAGTATAATGTTGCAAGGCATGCCTTTGCCACGGAATCCCACGCATCCAGATTATAAAATAAGGACCAGGCAAAAAACTGATACCTGTATTTCGTTTACGACACAACGAAACAATAAGCTATGTTGGACTCCCAGTCATATTACTGAAGCTATTTATGGCATATTTTTGTCCCATTATAAAGCAATAGTAGTTTTTGCTTCACCAGAGCCACTTCCTACGAATGACATCACACTGTTGTACTCTGTATACCATCAGGGCAATTGAAAAAACAAACAACGCAAGAAACATGCTACATGCCCATGAGTGTGGAAAATGCTCCCTTCCACGTACCTTATTTAAGCACGGAACTACTTGTATTAGCTCCATGATCTAAGGATGCCTTTCCATAGAAGTTCAAGTATAACGGCTCACGTCTCACGTGTCATGCATAAATACGGAAATGATGACGTTAATTCCAGGAAGACTCTCTCCACAGGCATTCACGTGTCATCTGTTCACCTCTGATCACGGTTCACGAGTGAATCAAAGAATGAACATATTCATTTTTATTCCGAAATGTGACGCTTTGTGACATCTCACACTGTGAATGTCAGTGTACAAGTTTATCAGAGATAGAAAAGAAATATTTGTGCATTTTTGGATCTGTCGTCCCGTTTACGAATTGTGTTATTTATTAATCAATGGAGATCATTGTTTGTAATCTGTTTAGGGTGGATCTGCCTCCATGGCGGGCTGCCTATTCAGCGAACCCAAGGATGCAAAACTACACAAGAAAAGAAACATGCCAAAAGTTCGTTTATTTCAATAATTTTACACAAAATGTTCATTTTCCCGCAGTGATTACGACAGGATATGACAGAAGGAAGAGAGGGTCACCGGATCGGGGCTAGCAACTCCAAAACCCAAGAGGAGTAACGGGGTGTTGAATAATATTCATTAGGAGACACTTGAACGTATTTGATAATTTTGTCATATTAAGTAAAAGTGCCACACTTTTTTGGTGGAGGTAAAATATCATGTGAGTTTACTGGAGGTGAACATACGAACACCTTTATAAGCTGCCTGTAAACACGGTATCTCAAAAGGGTAACATTAAAGGAGAGTGGCCTTTGGTGTTAACGTTGTCAGATTGTAGGGAATTGTGGATCTCGATATAATCGATAAATTCTAATAACCGTTCTCATAAGATATGATTTCTTACTTTCATAAAGATCGTTTTCCAAATAAATTGAGTGGTAATATCTTGTGGTGGAAGTAAGACAGTGGAAGTGCTTTAGAAGAAAAACAGTGTGTACTCCTCCTAGATCTTTAAGAGAAGGTATAGCCTTCCCCTTAACCCATCCTTTCTTTCTCAAGGTAACAATTCTGCGAATGCAGACGTGTCAGTCAGATTCATTAATCATTTATACAACGCCATTGGTAACAATCATCAAACAATTACAAAACATAAGAAGGAAAGAACGGTGCTCAAAACCTTCTACTTCTTTTGACTACAAACTTAAAAGTAAAATAATCCATTCTCGAACATGCTGGAAGAAGAGCGGTGAAAAGGAAATGAAGTACTTGCCCAATCATGAAAAACGTAATGAACTCTCTTAATTCCTTAGACTGAATATCAATCTAAAAGAGTGGGACTAGGGACAAATCTAACTTTGGACTGAAAATTTGAAAACAAATAAGATTTTTTCTCGATCTACTAGATTAAATATTTCAGTCGAAATTACCGATTGGTCCCTAATTTCAATCCTTTGAATTTAGAGAGAAGTCAACGACTCTGCTCATTAAAGGGATTTTCCAGTGACGAAAATCAATGACTTCAAATAATGCAGAAAATTTTTCTCTTCTAAAAGGTGAAAACCGCATCTCAATAGCTTGTAGCATTTGAAAGATACTAATTTTCAAGGAAATGCAATTTTTTCTCAAGGTAAAGTGCATTATGGGAAATCTGTGATGTCATCGCGGCACATTAATTTGACAAACCATTGAATTTCTTTATGATATTGACACTGCTGAAGGGAATATTTAGCAACTTTGTTTGTTATGCCGTACATATTGTGTAGGTTTATGCTAACTCTAAATGGAAAGATATTCAAACATTCCAACAGTTCAAATTTCAAGCACAACAGGACATTAAATTATAAAGTAACACAAAAGAAATCTAAAGCAATGTGCCCACTTTACATAAGATTCTGTGACCTTGATGAGAACTGGAGTTATTTTTAACAAAAAATAAGTAGTCTTTAATATTAGATAACTCGAGTTAGGAAAAGAGTATTGCTACGTGGTTTAGAGGGTATGATCTGATTTTTTTCTCTTTCAAATGGGACCCTTGTAAAAAGCCACTGGAAAATGCCTTTAAGTCTTTCTAAGTAAACGGTTACGTTATTACTATAGCGACAACCCCGAGATTCTTTTGGAGATAAAATAGGCCTATTTTTATGAATCTTTCCATAGTTTTACACCCTTCTCTCCGGAGTTATTCTATAGTAGTAGAAGGTTAAACAGAGAAGCAGAAGGCAAATCGGCAAGTCCACTTTATAGATAGCTATAGAATAGGTGCACAAATTTTCATCACTCGCCAATCAATATGCATGTCGGTGCAATCCCAATTTCAAGCCACTCAAGAGCTCTCCAGTACTCTGTAGCAGTAGTGTAACTCTACATGTAAAAATGGACATGGAGTTACAAGCATGTACGATATGACCACGGTAATAGAATAGGAGTCCCTCTTTCGTGCACCTATAGTTTAGAGAAGGCATAGGCTACTGTAATACTGAAAGAAAATTTGGTTCAATATTTATGAAATATAAAATCCACAATCCTCATGAAGGCCTCAATAGAACTGGCCTACAACTCCTTTTGGTTCTACAGGAGTCGGGTAAAAACGTACAAGTGGTATCAAAAGGTTTGTCATGAATAAAAATAACCCTGAGCACATACAAAGGTACCCTATTGTTTTGCCTTAAGGCTTTTCGAGCAGTTAGGCGACACTGTATAGGAGTGGATTCAGGATTTTCAGGGGGGGGGGGACACCTTGAGGGCAAAGTTTGCACCTGCTGGCTTCAAATTTGCAGTGTGGCGGCTTTATAGAAGGGGAGGGGGACATCGTAGAAAAAAATGAAATTAAGACACTTAAATGATATTTCCCATCATCTAACAATAAAAATTAGCGTAAATAAATAATGCAGTAAGCTTCGGGACCTTCTTTCGAAAACGTGGTGCTGAAAGAGGAAGGGCTGGAGCTAGGATTCCCCTTTTAATTTTTTGACTGCTCTATGAGCTTGTCCGCCTCTGATTTTGAGGCAACTCATTGAGCTTGAACAGCAATCTACAGGCAAGAATCTATTATAGAAAATACTTGAAGATACTCAATAATACTTAAATATACTATGGAAAATAATGCTGGAATGTTTTTTCTTTACCAGAAGTCTTTTATCAGAAACAAATGTTTAAGCTTTATCATACATCGCTTGAACGTGGAAGGCTAGGCCTATATCATACCTGTATCTATTCTATCTTAACTTTAAGGATTGTAAATTGTTGTTTTGATAAGTTGTCATTTGAAGACGTTATCAGAATTTCTCAGGTTTACAAAGACACCGAAGCCTGATATGATAATTAGAATTATGTTGACCAGGTCCTCAAGAAGCTTCACTGTAAATAGATGAGCCAAGGTATTGAAAGTCCATTTATTGTTTTCTAGAAAACATTTTTATCATTAAGCTCACAGCTTTTGATCAATTATACCCGTCAATGTTTTTTGTTGTTAACATGATATTTTTTCTTTTCATGGTATTTCGGGGCTGGCCCGTGACCACAGTGTTTCAGATTGCAAGAGAAAGAAAAAATACTTCTGTATCTGATAATAACTTTTGAGATTCATTTAACCATGGAAAATGTGATAGGGTACAGTATTAATCAGACTTAAGGCATCTCCAAGAAACTGCAGACTTGAAGATAAGATGCAAGTTTCTACTGTTACCTGCTAAAATTATCCACTCATTCATTAAAGCTTTGTCATCTCTACAACTAGTGATGTTAGAAAAATCCCAGATGAATGTTGCTTCATTCCCTGTACAGTATTTAATGGATTTAAGACAACTTTCCAACTTGTTCTAACTTTGATCCATTCTGTTGAGAGTCCGGCTGATATTGCACATCTTCAGATAATATATCTACGCAAGAGGGTAACAACCTGTTTCTCAAGGTTACTGACTGTACAAAATATTATTTTGTGCTTTATTGGGTCTTGACGAAGTGTCAGACATCTCACCTTTTGCGTCATAAGTAGTACAAGGTCCATCAATACCTTTGTTTTTAGGTTTTGAAGGCTGATTAGACAAAAGGATGTGCATCTCTTTTGATTTTGTCACCAAGTTTTTATTATTTTTGAGCAGTCAATCTTGGTCTTTTTCCTTTGATTGATCGATATCCTTTTTGAGTGTTTATTGGTAATAAATGTTCATCCTTCTTTTTGTGTTTGCTCTGGGAATCAGGATCTAATAGGTCAAGGTGTGCAAAGAGCTCTACCAAAAATTAAGAGGGTTTCTTTATAAGTAATTAACATGATTTCTAACCAATTAATTGCAAACTACAAAATTCGAGTCCATATGACGATTGTGCAAGCCACGAATAAGTGGGTGGGGAGCAAATAAGTTGTAGTGCTGTATCTGTAAATAACTGTTGTTTCTCTTGCCTCACAGCATAAAGAGAACCTCCTTTGAGTGAGCTATCTCATGGAAATACAGTCTTCGGCCTGATTTTAAAGTTTTCAGCCAACATTTTTTTTCACTCGGAAAATACCTCTTCTCCTACGTGTCATTCTCATTTAGATAGATTTGAATGCCTTTCCGAGTTTCATTGGTTTAATAGGAAAAAATTATTTGTAGTTTATAAATCAGGAGCCAAAAATGGGCACAGTTTGGATCGGAACCTGTTCTCAATTCAGATGATTTATTTCTTATTTATAAACATGAATGGTCGTTTGTTTTTTAAAAGCTTTATACTTCTTATTACACATAGGTATTTGCAATCGGGGCAGCCAAATATGTTGTGTGACAGGAGTAGGTTCCCATCTCTAACAATTCAAGGACAAAAGCCCCTTATTTCATATCTTCGTAAAAACAAATGCAGTCAATGTCCTTAACGTTGTATCATTTGTTGCAGCAAATTGTATATACAACCGTTAAATATTCAAAAATGTCTCAAAGGTGAGGGAGACACCCCTTATCCAAGGTAGTGTACACAAAACAAGTTCCATTTTCAAAATGGATTTTCTTCCTTTATCTGAACAGCTCTTTTTGCATAACTTCTTGTCAAACCTTGAGCAGAATTACATCCAGATAAGACATTCTCATAAGCTATTCTATGGGAAACGGACTGACTCTTGGTAGTCGGGATGCACGGACTGACTACTTGCTGTAAGTGCGACAAATAGTCGGGGGTTATTGGTAAAAGTGGCACTCTCTCAAGTATTCTGGACATGAATCCCAAAGAAACAGACATATTTCATAAAAATGATGACTACTATGGAATTTAAAACTCCATTTTGAAAGTGGAACTTGTTACAAGCAATGTTCAGTCCCTACTACTCCCCAAGTTATTACAAATTACATTTTCTATTCAAATAAAGACTCCTCTTTTCTGTCCAAATGCATTTGATTGCAATACACTTTAAGTGAAAGCATATACACAAAAAGGTAATCGCGAATAGACATTGTAATGTAAAGGCTTTCAATGACAATAATACCACTCTTTTGATGCTGTACGATGATGTTAGTACAGAGTGATAAATCACATTCATATTGTAATTTCATCCCTTCCCTTCATCCTTTCCCCAGCCTCTCAATAAAACGAAAACAACATTTTTCTGAGCTGTTGATTGTGTCTGGGATTGAGAGTTTGTATTTTCTCATGATTAGAAATTTTTGCTAAATTTCTGCACAAATCTGTACTTAAACAATATGTTTAATGAAAGTATTTGTACTTTGTGGGTAAATTATACAGGTTATTAAGTAATTTGATTTACAGTACTGTGATGGTGTATCTCTTTCTGCTACTGTGAAAAAGACAAAACTATATCGTCTGATTTGGAATTAGTTTGTAAACAGAAAGTTGTAAGCTGTCACGATTCCTCAAGGCTATTCTCAGAACATCTGTGCTGAATCAGGATGGAAGATAAACAAATAAATCTACATTCAATTGGGGGCACTTTTGCCAAAAATTTTTATACTGTATATGTTTGTTTGAAAATAGGATAAAGTTTGCCCTGAAACTTATCCAGCCAGTGGTCTGGCCAAATGGTGGGGGGGCTGCATCTCCCAGCTCTTATGTCATGTTCAGGAAAAGTGGTTATGGGGAAGATAAGACTAGTCACCCCAAGCATCATGGGTAGCATGTGTGTTGACAGAAATGGACAGATGCTCATCTGATATATTGGAAGAATTTACTTGGTCACAAAGTGCCACCTCTTTTGAAATTCTTAGGAACAAATATATGTAAAGTACGTAAATGTCATCAGGGATATTGTAAGTAGTAAGAACGTGTGTGGTGATCAAACCAAGTGCTTATTTTAATTTTTAGAAATCTTTCACCAAAGTGTATATTGAAAGGCAGTCGAACAAAAATTGCCTTAAAAAGTCAGCACACTCCTGCAAGTCTTGTTTTAGTTGCCTCACAAGTACCCCTAAAGATGTTTCTGAACGTAACTATACCTAGCAAAAGGTGAAAAGGGAGTTTGCTTAGCAAGAATTAAACAATTCAGTAATACAAATATTGTCACATGATCAAAAAAGCCATTCATGGATAAGGACGGTTGGGATATACTAACTCTGATTAGGGTTACCACATTTTCTCTGTAGGATTAGGGTGCTTGATTTTCTTTCAAGTCATTAAGAATAAGTGATCGTTAGTGTGACTTAAGTGTGGATAGGCCACTTTATGTTAAAATTGCCCTTTTACAAGGAAGCTAGCTTAGGAAGGTAACTTTAAATAGATAGACTAGCCAGGACCTGAAGGCCTATAACAGTAAATTCAAAGACTGTCGGGAATGATTCCATAATTTCATATTCAGGTTATGTGGAAAGTTGCAGGGTGCCCCTTGCCAGAGCTAAATTTAAATTACATTGGTCAGTGGAATATAGCAATATGTTTGCATTTTAAAGTTTAAACCAAAGTTGAACCAGAATGCAAAAGTGTATTGAGGTTTCGATGATATATGTTCTATTCCAAAGAAAGCCATGGTGTCCCATATCTTTCAGTCAATGGTCAAACGCTATCGTAACATGTTTGAAAAATACAGTTTTGTATTTCTATTTAATCTTTGGAATTCTTGGGAAATTTGCGTTTTGACCTCTGGTGAACAAATATAAAACTCCTGGGAATTCTTGGAAAATTTTGCTGTTTGACCTCTGGTGGACCCATATAAAACTCTTGGGAATTTTTGGAAAATTTTGCTTTTTGACCTCTGGTGAAACCATGTGATGTTCTTGGGAATTCTTGGGAAATTTTGCTTTTTTACCTCTGGTGACCCCAGATGACCTTTGACCTTCACCAAAAACAATAGGGTCCATCTTTTCACCATAACGCATCCACATACTAAGTACAGATTTTATTCTTTCTCCCTTGAGATATTGTCTTACAAGCTTTTCAGAGTTTGACCCCCGGTGACCCCAGGTGACCTTTAATCCCCACCAGAACAATAGGGTTCTCCCTCCTAAATGGGGCATCTATGTATTAAATTTGAGAACTGTCAGTTTCCCTTCTTAAGATATCTTGGTAACGTGGTAACAAACAAACACACACATGCCCACAGCAGCCTCAGACATACACACACAGCGTCGGCTCACCCATAGCCACAGGGTCGCTCACACAGCCCGGGTGCACATAAACACACAATCACGTCAGTCTTTGTTCAGTGCACAACCGATGACAATTTACTTTGTGCTAACCCTAACACGCCATCATGAATGCATAGGTTTCTCTTATCATCGAAACCAAAAATGACCTCCAAGTTTCAATGCAATTATATGGGTCTGTACAAAACGATGAAAGTACCCTCACCACTCATCATTACAAAACGTTCATTGTTTTATAAGTTTCAAAATTAACACAGTGCATAAGCATTTGATATTGACGGAGATAAGCATGATTACAATTTTAGTTGGCTCTTTGAGCTGGGCTGATAGGAAGGTAAAAGAATCACCAAAGGACTTGTCTCAATCAACTTCAACAGTACAGTGTGGCGTATCCTAAGTTTTTCGTCTTTCAAGAATGTCCAGTTATGTTCACTGCATCTCTGGTTCAGTTAACTCACACTCAGACTCTGTAGCAGCATGCTACTAGTGAAAACAAATTAAATGTTACACACCAACTGCAATAACTCAGTAATTGAGACTATCGCCAGCCTATCTTGGGTACATTACAATGACGATGAGAAATATGGGGGCTTGCCAAGTGGACTAAAGTTAATTTTTGGTTGTTTCATCTTATATCTTATTGTATAGTGTATGGGTTGTGAAATTGGGTCTACAATTTTTTCTGACGAAAATTGAAGTACCGTGCTAACAGGCTGTCCTGTAAATTTCCTCAAGGTAGCATCATTTAATGTTTGAATACACAGATGACCAAATTTGATCACAAAATTCAACATTTAACATCAGAAGTGAGCTCAGAAATGCCAAATTGCCTACCATAACATATTTTGTCTTGTACGTGTATGTACGTGTATAGAATTACATACCCACCCCATACCAGTCCCTCACCTCTCAATGTGTGAGTTAAGTGCTATGATCATGGACACAGATCATGTTCATCGTTGTTCAGCTTCTGGAATGAATTATCGAAAGGGATGATTGTCCTTTTAAAGGATTACAAATTTTATTGAAAAATTCTGCTTGTTCGTCTTCTCAGTATAATTTTGCGAAATTATGTCACACAGTGATATAAGAAAGTGGCTACCAATTAACACCCAACGTCTCTGTCCATACCATGGGAATACGAGGTAGTACTTCCCATGGTCAGATTACACAGTAAGTATCTGTACATTGTCTGTGTGGTTTGAGGCCTAACTAATAGCATAGTAGCCCGTTGAAGCTTTTTGAACTCGAGAAGAAAAGTATTAAAAACTTATATTGTTAGTGAAATAATTTTAAGAACTTTTCTCCGACCAGACGCATATTGCGTTTGAAAAGATTTTTGCCAAAGGTAAAATTACTCAGGATAGTAAAGGACTCTGCTGTTGTCTGATCACCCGTTCTCTAAATTTGACGTACCCACTGACGTAATACAAAGTTATGAATAAACATAATAATTTGCATTCAGACACCCCTAGCTCTGTGAAAATGTAAAAAAAAATTAGTTCTGGACATAACCTTTGAGTGGCTTACAGTTTAGTTGACATACGCCGTCACTTTGTGCGAAGCGAAGATAAAAGATAGGTAGAAAGTAACTAACGTCTTGGACAAGATTAGTTGCTCTGAGAATTTTACTCCCACAGCAATCTGGTAAACGTACATCTATTACATCGCCCTTGCATACAAAAACTTAACTCCCTGCCCCTCTATAAAAAATCTTCATAGACTGTTCTTTTTAGTAAATCCTATTCTTCTGCTATGGAGGGTTATTAAAAAACCATGCTGCTTTGACTACGCTAAAAACTTTGTTAATCAAATCTCATCCTTTATGTTACACTTTGATTGACGATTATTGTGATACCAACCTACGTGGCTGCAAACAATGACATGGAGTATGAGAGATTAGTCATAACAGTAGCCTAGCCATCATGCACTGATTATGTACTGCTTACATTCTAGGTTACATGGCACCGTGGTGTTAGTAAAACAGGGCAAAATTCAGGTTTTGCGGAAAACCTCTTTTTTCAGTCACGAGTGCAATGATATAATGTCAGCCCTTTACATAGGCCTACGGGGGGGTGGGGGTTAGCCATGAATCAAAGTGGTCTCGTTTTTTATGCCAAGCAACACGTTTCTCTCAAAATATTTTGTGTCAACCACATACCTATCTCCAATTTAACTCTATTTTATGTTTTGAGCGACAACTGAGGTATTTTTGCTAAAGGAAAAGAGAGTTACTAAAAGCATATAATATTCAAGGCAGCCTGACCTCATGCAGTACAACTTTCCTTGCAAAGCGATCGGTTAAATCTGGAGTTCCAGTGTAAGTGAGAGTCGAGCAGTACAGAGAGTCTGTCGACGAGAGGTTTCATTTGTGAAAACACAAATGGGCTAACTAGTAATTTAAAGAAGAAAAAGCTTATTGACTGACCAACGCGGTAGTTTGAGGAGACTTGTGCACATAGTTTACATAGGTGTCTATCTAATCCACCAAAATGACATGAATAATTGCTGGTTAGGCGGAAGTTCTATTTGATAAATTGATAAATCAGAAACAAGTTTTGCTGAACCATTCATAAAAGACTTGGCAACGTCTAGTAGCATCCTAATTCGGAGATATGCATTTACATCGTGTCGTTTACGGCCTGACATCATGAAAATTTGTAAGGGATATCTATCTAGATATGTAACTGCAAAATATTATAAAGCTTGATAAGTTTGTTTACCTCTTAGTGCTATGATTTGAACTTCAGTACAACATAATTTTAGCTTAAACAAATAGTAAGGAATAAATGAAAAAGAATGAAGAAAAATTTACCATTCAGCAATTCTTCTTTCAAATCAACTCTGTTGGCTTTCAAAAGTGCCTGAGCAAGAATGTTGTTCGTAGCTTGTTTACCATTTTTGCGTTTCCACCAGAGAAGCATGTTGTATTTGGCTTCTCTCACATGTCCCATGTTGTCTGTTTTGGTGTCGTAAAGCTTGCCTTCCGGAATATTCAGGTATCTGGCAAGATCTAGCCATTCGTCTGTTAATTTACCTGCCAAACTCTTTTAAGAGAGAAGAAAGAGGGAGTGATTCAATCATGACAAATATTCATTAGAGGAAAGACAACCTTAAGACAAATTCTCAAGCAAAGAGATAAATTAATAAGAGTCATAAACCAATGTTATGTCACCACAATTGTCAACATATACATTTTGAGAACAAAATTTGTCTCGTGAAACACGTAGTTCACAGCTGAAGAACTTAAAATCACCTAGAATACTATTAATTCAAGATTTCTCAATGCTTTTTAGAATATACAGTCCGCGAGATTCTCCGTTTGGGGGAAAAATGAAGTTCTCCTGAATAGGGGAAAACGTATGCAAGGCATTGTACAGACTGGCTGTCCTAAAAAAGATAAGGATTAGCAAGAACGAAGACCAAATAAAAACCTGATCTTTCACAAAACAGCTTGGTGATCCACCGATTAGGACGTGGCTGTTCAGTAGCTATGACAATACACCTACCGAGTAAACATTTAATTTCATTACATTTGACCGACAAAGTTTGTAAGACAATTTACACAAAGAACGCGTGGAATTGTGGGTAAAATAGGCAATATAAATAGGCACACTTTAGCAATGGTTCTCCCGATCGGGGAAAACCTACGTTCTCCCCAAAGAGGAAATCTCACGAACTGATATAAATTTATTTTTATATCTCTTATGAGCTTACCTAGCAAGATGATCTTTTCTTAATAACTAATAAAAGCACCGTTAACAAGCTGATATAAGTTATCCCATTCTTGTTCGACCTTTTGTGCTTAGCAAGAGTTTAGTGTGCCTATGTGGTCTTTGGATGAAGTATGGTTCGATTGAAGGGAAGTCTGCAGCATGTAAAACAACAGTGCCAGGGCGGTTTACTTGAGCTAAAAATTTTGTGAAGTTGACAAATGATTTTCTCTACCATAACCTGGTTTCCTCTGGTCAGAGTGCAACCTTAGACTTCTGGCCCTTTTTCTCGAGATGTTGAGACCTCCAGAACGTGCCATTCGTTGGTGAAACATTTGACCAGTGCAGATGTTATGCCTCACCTCGGGCGTAAAAATGACTATTTCGTCCTTGTTCAGTTACACGTTCAATCCAGTTTTTGCCTCGTCCTTAGAAACATCAAATGGACTTTCACGGTTTACAAAATATTTGCATAAGTTGATGTGGAAACGTGAACAACGGTTGCAAGTAGGTCAAGAATCATATAGTTCGTATAGTGTTGACTTTGACAATATTCTTACTGTACTAGTGCAAGAGTCAGAGTAATGGCATATGCAACATAGGAGCTGCGAGAGAATATTGGATGTATGATTTGATGACTGGGCTACTGTGTTTGAGACCCGAATCTGCATTATTATGCTGATGTAAAGAAGGAAGAAAATATAGTAGATGTGTTTAAAGGTATAAAGGACCCCTAGGTGAGACCGCCATGAATATTCTCAGGTTTAATTAAAGTTGAAAGATGTTCTAGCTGTTACAGTTGGTGTCATGTTAAACCCTACATAATAACATCGTGTTCCTTGACGTAAGAGTTATCGCAAGTATAGTCCGCGTGTATTGTGTGTGATAGGTACTTTTAGAGTACACTTACCACAGTACGTGGTACAGATATGTTCATGAATCAGTGTGCGATGGCTAGTGTAAGCCTGATGTGTACTGCACATAGCTAGTCGGTGTATCATTAGCTGGTCAAAGTTCATACTTTGTTATTATTGTATTGGAGTTTTAGAGCGTTCCTATGGAGCTCACAAAAAGCATGTGTTGTTACTAGCCAGTGAACTGGTGTCAAATGTACAAATTATTCACTCTTTGAAATGTATCTTCCCTGTTTAGAGATTGGGTTTCGTAAAAGAAAATAGTATAGTAGTGGTAGAAACTTGGGTCGAGTGGTTGTTTAAATGCTTCGAGTCTATGTAACAAGATGACTTGTGTATGGGAAAGAAATTTCCCAAAATGATCTATATATTTCAGGGGCGCTGTCCCTTCTTGAGTCACGAGAAAGTTTAATAATAATCAATAACAATAATGCTATTTATAAAGCGCTTTTCAATAAAACTTAAAGCGCTGTACAATAAAAAGGCTTAAACAAACAAACAATTTACAAAGTACACCAAAAGAAAACACTGGAAAACTGGAAACACAGTAAAGAACAAAAAGCGAAATAAAAATGCGGTGATCAGTTTAAACAATTAAAAGAGTAGGTTTTCAAATACTTTTTAAAATGTTTAAGATTAGTTAAAAAACGCACATTAGACGGCAGACTGTTCCAAACCTCCGGGGCAGCGACGGTTAAAGATCTGTTACCATAAAACTTGGTCATAGAAATTGGTGGATGGGAAAGACAAATTTCAGATAAAGATCGTAAAATGCAACTTGGTGTGTATTTAGTAATGAGATTTGAAATATAATCCGGAGCCATACCATGTAATGATTTTCAGGTAACTATAATTAATACGATAATGCACTGGTAGCCAGTGCAACTCACGGAGAATTGGATTAATATGTTCATACTTCTAAGAACGAGTAACTAATATGACAGCAGAGTTTGTACGTTGTAACTTTGAAATGTGGCTTAATGGAAGCCCATACAGGAGATTGTTACAGAAGTCTAGACGGGACGTAACAAAAGCTTGAACTAGACGCTCCGTGGATTTACGATCAAGATATTTGCTTACTTGACCAATCTTATAAATATCAAAAGAAGCTGCAGAAACGTTGTCAAATAAACTTTCATTTGCAGAGTACTATTTATGGTAACATCAAGGGTCTTAGCATTACTGGTAATATCAATAAAAGTGTCATCAATTGAAGCTCTAGGAAAAGACAGACATTTAAGAAATTTAGAAGAAATGTGTTGGACTTCTGTCTTAGAGTCTTTAAACATTAACTTATATATTACGTACACTCCATGATTTAATATCACCAAATCACGAATACATAACTCTAAACGGAAACTGCAGTGACATAAATTTGAGTGTCGTCTGCATAAGACATATAACTGATACCATGAGCCGTGATGATGTCACTTAGATAATAGGTAGGTTCTGTTAGTCTGGGTTTTATTGCCATTGGTACAGAAAATTTGTAATGTTAGGCAGACGTGTCATGACTTTATAAAGTGCTTCCTTCGACATCTGTTGTGTGAAAGGCAATGTTGTATTGACCTACTCAGCTATGTTGCATGTAGAACTTGGCTTAGGTTTCCGCTGACTCAGGATTTTATGGACCGTGCTCTCTCTCATATAAGTTGCTACTTTTGCTTGGATCACAACCCTTATACCCAGTGGGCTTGTCCAATAAGCACGAATACTATATCATCATTGGGTATGCCCTGCAATTATTCGGAACAAGGGCACGATTAAATGTCAGGCACAATTATTTTCTAAAATCTTCTCACTGGGTTTGAGTATTCATTTGGAAAAGAGTGAACTAACTAAACCAGTGTCAAATTTAAGTTAATGTGAATTAAGTTAAACGCTAGACACTGTTTAGGCTGAGATAGGCTATGTACTACGCAACTGCTGATTTGGAAGTATTGTTAAATTTGCTGGGGTGGTAACGTTTAAAAGAAACAGAAAGATCGCATTGATCCTATTATTGAGAAAGCAACAGCAGTGGTAGGGGTGTCCCTGAGTAAAGTTAATCCCCTCCACCAGTGCCTCTTTGATGAATAAACTGAACTTCATTTTGGAGGATGGTAGCCAGCCACTCCATAATCAGCTTAGAGAGAAACGTACACAAAGAGGCATTGTCTCCCTTTGATGATCACTAATCGCTACAGTTATTTTTTATGTCAGTGCAAATAATGGCTTTTAGTTAGAATGTTAATCGTTAATGGTTGTTATGGGAGTTTCCCCACTTCTAGGTTTACGCTTTCGTATTCATTTTATTGTGGTTTATGTTTTTATGCATTATTTTATTTGGTTTTTTGGTGCTCTTTTTTCTATAACCGGTGTTTGGGAGATGGTAGGGCTCTTATTGCTGGGTTGTAGTACTGTTTGTTGTTTAATCCTGTATTTTTTCAATTATTCTCCTGCTTTTATATTGAAGCTTTTTACTTTCTTATGTTCCTTTTTGTACTTTTTGTAATATCTGTGCGAGTGCTTTTATTCCTTCAAGGAGAAAAAAGTGAAATCTAATCCTGTCTAAACCAATCTATTACAAGCAACAGAAATTAACTGGTCAAATTTTATATACCCTAAATGCTGTGAAAAAGATGAGATATTCGTTTCTTATTATAGCCTACTTCTGAAATTAGACATAAGTGACAATAATTATTCTTTATATATATATATATATATATATATTCTAGAATATGTTTTTTAAACGGAGGTGGCGAATTAGTGTATTATCTGTATGTAATGTTCTTGGTAAAATAATACCTTTTACACTAACGGTAATCACTTGACGAACCGTGTTATCAAACTGTCAACAGAATATTTAGGATAAACCTTATTAAAAAGCTGATGCGCATTGTAAGATCAAAATTTGCACTGGATTTCTCTCGCGAAGAGGAAATAAATCTAATAAATGCAAATTAAACTTCGAACCTGCAAAACCTTGTCCGGAATCTCAGTGGGTCTATCCATATTCTTTGAAGAATTCACTCCGATGCAGAAGAAGTGCTCCCTGCAAACGAAAACAACGTCTTCTGTGAGTAGTGTCTTAATACTTATCTAAAAGGAGCTGCAAGTGGTTTCTCTTTGATGTCTACACAGGTCTTTATACAAAGTTGGAAATGCTGTAAAGTTTAAGAATTAGACTTTCAACATATTCAACCATGCAAAGGAGGCTGTAACATAACAATGTGTAAAGAAGATTGAGAATCATCACAGATATTTGGCCCTACAAAAATACCACACTTGAAATGCTGTGTCAAACTGGGGAAAACTATGGTGGGGTGTGAAGAGTTGAAAAGTTGTTGTGATTTTGTTCATGGCACTGGCAGTCTTTAGTAAACATTTGACACACATTTCCAAAGTTCCATGCACTGTCCTGCATTACCACAGGTTGGACATGAGGTAATGTGTGGAAAACTAAACAACACATGTTGACACAGGGGTAACCTGTGACAAACTTGGATAGAGAAGGTAATGTGTGGTAATATATAGATAAGTGTGGTCTTGAGTAAAGAAAAAACTCAATAATTTCGATTTTTTCACAGCTTTGTTTGTCACACTTTGTCCTGTTTTGCAACATATGTTAACTTGACACGGCTTTCCCCGCATTGACCCAAATTTTTCATGTGTGACAATTACGCAGCGAGAAGTGTGGTATGGAGTATCAAATTGGTTCCTATACCACATTTTTCAGCCCTTATAACCACACTTTTCCTTTTATATTCTCATGTGCTCTGCCACATGTGATTATGTGTGTTCAAATGTGGCATGCCACACGTTTCTTTGTAAGGGAATTAAAGAGTGTATAGAAGTAACCTTCACGGCATCCCTCGTACCAAAAATCACATCCTGCGCTTGCCACGAAGCACTGTCTGTCTTTGTCTACCTGCTCGCTCCTAGGCTTTTAAAATCACTGAAAAAAACAAGTCTATCGAAGAACTGTGATGGTATTTTAACGTAACGCAATAGACAACATTCATTTGGACGTGTAAAACGCGGGAACAGCAGGGCTGGGTTAGGCAATAGCCCTTTCGCAATAGGTCTTTACCTCTTGCCCATTCAGTGCATACAATGTAGAGCGAAACAGGAATATTCACCAATCAGTCTCTTTGTGTTGACAATTAAAGGAAATGAGAAGAAAAACCATGATATTTACAATTGCATTACACAGGTGAGGAAATTTACTTGCTTCTAATGTCCTATGTGGTCGTGATTTTCATACCAGATTTGCTGGGTCGGTTTGTAGAGACGATTTATTGTTTAATTATAAACTTCCGTTTGTATTGATACATTGAAACAACGATTTTCGGTTGTACCTCAAATAGACCTATTTGAAACTAGCCATTTCGAAACTTTAATCTGTACATTGAGTTCTTAAAACCCCCAGTAAATAAATTGCATGTAATATTTTGCTACAAAGCCCTATTTCGTATAATCCTCCATGCACTCTGATCATATCAATGGATACTTACCATAGGTCTATGGCAGATGTCCATAAAAAGGAGACTCTGTTGACAAATAAATATAAAAATTGGTAAACAACAAACGCTAATTTAATGTTATGTGAAGTTTGGCAACAATCCCACTGACATGTTGTTTAAATAGGTTGATCCAACCAGAAGGCTATGCTGTTGTGTAACTCGATAAAGGGATTTTATTGAGGTTACTTTAAAGTTTAAAGGTGAAATTGCAGGGTGCAAAGATAGACCATATTTAAGTAAAGATTTGCACTAATAACCAATAACTGCAATTCAGATCAGTTATCTTACCTATATACAAGGGGAAAATCATATTTCATTTTTTGCCAAAAGCTTTGCCCACCCAAAATGGAAAGATGCAATATCATTGTCAAAACAAATCTTGAAAGAGCAATAACAACTATATATATATGTATACATATACACATATATGTATGTATGTATATGTATGTATATGTATACACACATATCTGTCTGTCTGTCCGTCCATCCATCATCTCTCCTCCATCCGTCCGTCCATCCATCCATCCATCTTTAGTGTAGAGACTGGTCAGTGAAAATCTTCAGTCAAAGACACAATCACAGGTAATAGTCTCGTTTTCTAATTCAGCTCCAGCTGTGAATACACAACAAGGAATTGACATTTTGAGACGGAGTACATATATAGCCACTCTATTCAATAGAGAACATGAGTAAGTACATGTACTGCGCCATGTGCAGTGAACTTTATTTACAGTATTTTGCCGAACAATGCTATCATCTGATATGTCTTGACTTAATCATGAAATGTCCAGTGCTGAGGTACAAGGTGCAGCAAAAAAGCCTGGATCTTCAACATGCCTTTGAAGTCTGAAAATATACCATTTGGAGAATGAGTATGAGTACAGGTCCATTAGTATGGGTACAGGTATGGATAATCATGACATGGGTACGAGTGCGGGTACGGGTACCGGGGTACGGGTACCAGGGTACGGGTGCCAGATCGTGATTACGGGCGCGAGTACGATTCCGAAGAAAACTTAAACATAAGGACGGATACGAATACGGGTACGGGTGCCAGGTCATGAGTACACGCTTACGGGTACTACAAGTACAGAAAGTTGTACTTCAGTACGGGTACGACACGGGTACAATACGGGTACTACAACAGTTCAGTGAAGAATTATAAGCACTGTTACATTACCAGTGTTTAGTTCAATGTAATTCTCTTAAATCACGTAATTTCACAGCAAGTGCAACACATTATGAAACGGCCGTATATGACATTGCCCGCGCAGGGATAGTTGATAGAACTCTTCAAAATACACATATGGGTATTGAATCTTTCAGAGAAACGTTTCAGAGGTTCTATGCAGAGAATATTTAAAATGTTGGCTCCTTTTTGTTCTTTGTGTTTTACAAGTCCTGTAGTACAAGACATGAATAACCACTTACGGTAAACTAAATCTTAGCAAAATCTAAAGAAAGGAACTGGGTCCATGTCTTGTCACTTTCTTGCAACTCAGGTTCTAAACCATACGTCACTGTACAGCTCATCGGGTTTCCTCTGGATGTGGAGCGACAGCACTACTTATTTAATATTAACAGGCTTAATTTCTATACACTTCAGTTACTCTGTTATAAACATTTTGCTGTAAAGGTGTCACTAAATGACAGTTAGTCTTAACATTACTTCGGAAGATAGGATATGTACCCTTTGGTAACATATCTTACATCATATGCTGTTATACACTTCAGGGACATCACAAAACCGTGTCTTCTCAGCCATTCTGTTTGTAATGTGTACTAGATGGGCGAAATTTAGAGTTCAATGTACAAGGAAACATACTATTAAACTTAAAAAAAAACATATACTGTTAGTCTTAGCGATTCAAGAATCGACGACAATGCAATAATTAAGCAGACAAACACACGCGGAGGATTAACAGTGCTTTAGTTGGTTAAGCAACAGCTTTGACAACTTGAGAAAGTATTGTGAAAGGGTTAAATTTGTTTATAAAAGTGATAATTGGACAAAACTCCCAAGTCTTTGTTAAGACCGTTTTCATGAGAATTAATTCGGAAGATCCAGTCAATTTTCCTTCATTCCGCTGATGAGTAAAAGTTAGATGGTGCAAGAATACTTTGTAAATTTTGAGAAAATGTCATGTGCTGGTTGAAGAAGGCGGGGGGTGCAGTCCACAGTGTCTGTGACCGGAAAAAATGTCACTATCGATTTTCAGGTGTGTGATTAAAACGCAAACGGAAAGAGGGCGTGTGTTCACTACGTAATTACTCTTGCGCAGACAGTGTGAGTGGGATATACAACACTTGCGTGTCGCGCCGAAGGGAGGCGCTGAATGGGATACTGGAACGTAGGGATAGTAGCATCATTGGTACCTGTAAATAGTGAGAACGTCGTGTTGGCACTTAGTGGATATAACTGGCAGCGTGTTTGGGCACTCCGTGTTTGTCAAGTGTTGCCGGGCAATAGGTGTGGATGAAGTGAGTACACCCATCAGGTTACGTGTTCCTTTCAAAAAATTATCTTCCTTCACATATAATATATTCTGAGTCATAATTATCTAACATATTATATAATTATATATATAACGGTATTTACGTTCGTGCTCGTTTAGTCTCATGCATCTCTGTGCGAAAACATCCGCAGCATGGTTCGAAAGAAGCCGATTGTCGCACTATGCAGCCAAGTCTCTCCTATTTAACAACCTTACCAGAAAACTGGAGAGTGCCTTCTTATTCCGTTTTCAACCGTCGGCTTCATATTTTTGCTTGGAATTCTAAAGCCAGACTTTAGCACCTGTTGACTGCCCACCCTCTATCATACCCGCACCCATTGATACCCTACGCGCACAGGACACGAACTTGTGTCGTCACCATCCTCCATCTGGAGCTTTCTCTCTGAACGCTCACGTTCTTAGCCTAAGGCCTGACTTCGTTCCCTTGAACCCCCTCCCTGATGAGTTCTCCATCCGCAGATGATGTTTCTTCATTCTGCAGGAACTCGCCTCCGACACCATTTTGCATCACAGATCAGCCGACACTACGAGTCCAGAGATTTTTTGACCTTAAGCTCCACCCGTTCTTACCTAACACCTAAATCTGAGAAAACAACTCCTAGACTCCGTTATTGAATCCATCATAAGGAATTTGATCGTCTTCTACCCCCCGAGAGAACTACCTTAGCATCTTTCCCAAAGAACAGATGTTCTCTGTCACTCAAAGAAACAGAACCTTCTCTATCAAACCATCTGATAAGGGTGGAGGCCGTGGTGGTTTGGCAGAAGGCTTTTCTACGTAGCAGAGGCCGATAGCATTATGCGACAACTGCTACTGAACTTCCCTCTGACCCCACTTCCGACAGGCCCAAGCAATTGGTTAAAGAAGAACCTTTAAAACCAAAAAACCTTGATATTAAAAAAAACCCAATTTCAAACTTCCTAAATCAGGCAACGTCCACTACATCCCCAAACCCTTGCCCAAAAAATCTCCAACTTCTATCTGCTTCCCCAAAAAAAATCCAACAAGGGGGGGCAAACAAAAAACCCCTTGGGCAGGGGGGACCCATCGTTTTTCTTCCCACAGCCTGGCCCCACCGTTTCTATTTTCTGAGTATTTTTGGGGGGGGACTCTGTTCTCTGTCCCGTTGGTATCAGCCTTTTACCGTCTTTTTGTTCCAAGGGACCACTCCTTCAACTTTCTTGGAGGGGACTTAATTCAAAAGGGGGACTTTGACGTTTCCCGAATATTTTTTTGCGGTGAAAAACGGTCCTGCTCGTCCCAACCATGGGACGTATCTAGTCTCTTTACCACCATCCATTCCCCCCCACCCATGGCTGCACCTTGTCAAAAGCCTTATTTTCCGCCCCATTAACCTGGACCCAAACGGTGGACAAGAACCCCTCTAAAAATTCTCCTACAAAAAACTACTTTTCCTTTCCCTTCGCTTGGAACAGAAACTTGTTTCTTACCCAAAAAAAACTGTTTCACAGTTTAATGGGGCCCCCCCGCCCTTTTTTCCGTTCAGGGTTTAAAGGGAGTAGCCCCAATGGGAAAAACCAAAAAATGGGGTTCCTTCCTGTTGCTTGCCTAAAAACCCCATGGGGCCCACTTTGAAGAAAACAAACTTTTTTTCGCAAGTACAACCCGGTTCTTCACCATTTTCCTTTAACCCAAAAGGGATATTGGGGACGATATTGGGCTGGGAAGTAGTTGGGGCCAAAAGGGCAACAACCCAGGGGGGGGTGGGTGGGGACCCCGTTCAAGGATCTAGAAAATCTTTCATCTCAAAATTTGGTAGGGAATTTCTTTCAGGTTTCAATTTTTTTTTTTGGAATTAAATCACCCACCATGTATTTTTTGACCAACTTTCCCAGTTGGTTTTCCTCGGGGGGACCTTCCCAATTAGCAAAATTTGGGCCGGGGGGGGGGGGGGGGGGGGGGGGGGGGGGGGCGACCCGTAAAATTACAAGTTCCAAAAAACGACATTTTTTAAAACCACCCCACCGGTTCTTAAATAAAAAAACTTACCTTTTGGTACCAATTCCACACCCATCCCCAAAATCCTGTTTTTTAACCAAAAATCGATTTTCCCGTTACTCCACAACTTTTAAAGGGCCAGGAAGGATTTGCTCAGAAAATTCTGATTTTTCCAGGCCAAAGCGTCCAAAATAAAATTACATAAATCATTCTTTGAGAAGCCGTTTCCCAGTTATCCCACCAAAATCCTTTACCCGGTTGGGCTCTACATTAGGAATCGCAACCGGAACTCAAAAAACAGGGGAGCGCGGGGAGGGCTTTTTTTTGGGTTAAAAAGAACAGTTTCTAAACCCCACGTCTTACTTTTGAATTCTAACGGCATTCCTTTGGTAATTTCCCATCACCCCAATCGGGGTTACGCCCCCCATTCATTGCGTGCCCATTTACAGGGGGGAATATAGCGGAACTTCTTCCCCGGAAAAAAAAGGGGGACCCCTTCAAAAACCCGTGACCCCTTTTCCCCGGAACAAAAACCCCCATTCACGGCCCTTTTAGGAGTTGGGAAAAGGAACATTTCCCCAAAGGGACTTTAAGTTTTCGGGCTTTCCCATCCCAAACAACCCAAAACTGACAAAAACACCACCCAGGTACATTTACCCTTGTGGGGTCTCGTAGTAGCGTTGTGCAAAACACCAAGCCCAGTGGTTGGCAAAGAACCACCCACTCAACTTACTATTTTGGGGTTCTTACACGGCTAAAAACACCAGGAATATCAGTGTGTGAACCAAAAAAACACTTTTAACCTGCTATTCAACAAAAAACTTGGTTTACATTTTTTAGTGTTGTGGACGTTATGCAAATTGGGGCCTGGTATGTGGGAGGAGGGGGCCCAAACGTCGCCTGGGCTGCATCGAATTCCCCACTGAAACACCTCATGTCCAATCAAAAACAAAAAAAAAACCTTCAAGTGGGTTAATCCGGGTCTGCCCACACAATTTTCAAACCCCCCATCACCCGGTTGGCTCAAAATTAAAAAGGACTTGCCAGTCCACCGCAGGCTTTAATGTGCCCAGGAGTTTGTTCTGGACCCGTGCAGTCGTCCCACAGGGACCGCCGGAAAAAAAACCGGGGCTTAATTTATGAACAACTCGGGACCCTCTCTCCTCCCCAAACAACGGGTTCCCCTTAAAACATTAAGGAATGGGGGACCTTTTTTTACAAAACCCTTTATTCCCCCTTGTTCATTACCATTTTGTACCAAGTTTTTTTGTTTTTTGGTTTTTTTTTTCAAGCCTTCTTTTTCGCTTTTTTCCAACGCCGTTGTTTCGATTCTGTTGCGGACCGGTTTTGTTTTCAGTTTTGCCTTTCGTTCAATTGTGGTGTTCTTCTCATAGTTCTACTTTTCCTTTGTTTGTTCAGTTTGCACACCTTCTTTTCT
This sequence comes from Holothuria leucospilota, assembly GCA_029531755.1. Taxonomy (NCBI): domain Eukaryota; kingdom Metazoa; phylum Echinodermata; class Holothuroidea; order Aspidochirotida; family Holothuriidae; genus Holothuria; species Holothuria leucospilota. The sequence goes on along the minus strand of CM055965.1, from coordinate 15,927 downwards.
TTTTTTGGCCCCCCACCTTGCATTGAAGGAAGGAGTTCTATTACTCGAAACGTCGTGGGAAATTTTCCTCCCGCAAACTTTTAAGGCACCCACTTTTTTACAAACCTTTATCCGGAGAATATATCTAGTATATATATAATTATATTTATATATATATATTATATTCCTCCTAGCAAAAGGGTTTCATTAAATAATTTTCCAATCGAAACACAATGAAGCCTTAAGTTTATGTAGTTGCACTGGGAAACAACGTTTAAAACAAAACAGATAGGGGGGGGACTCACACAACCAAAAGCCACTGCTGTTTCCCCAAACAAACCACCCGAACCGAAACAAATTTAATTACAAACAAAAACAAATTGTAATTGGTAGAAAAGCCCAAGGGCGATTTTTGCCCTGTCCCCGGCAAATTGGCCCTCCCCACTGGGGGGACGGGGGGGTTCATATTTTCTACCAAAAGCCCCCACCACGTTATAACTACATTCGGAGGCTGTAGTAAAAAACTTATGTCCGGGGCACTAACAAACTTTGAAAACATCATTTCAAAAAAATCGGTTGGGAAGGAAAAAAAAACCTCATAACTAACTTCCTTCAACGATTAAGGGAAAATAATAAAAAAAAATGCCAACCGGACAAACAAACCTAAGGTAAAATTTATTTTGGTCCCTTAAAGATAAAAGTATTCCATTTACCATTACATGGAAATTTCTGAAGAGGGGTTAAGCCTTACAGTAACTTAACCAAGCGCTGTGACCTTTGTCCTTGGGAAAAAACTATTTTATTATGTGCATACCAAACTACGGCACTCTTAATAAACGTTTGGAATTTATTTCTACTTGCAGGACACTCAAGAAGGTTTTCTACTTAACCCGTAGGGTCTAGCACTGCCATTCCACTTTGTTAAATTCTTCTTTGTTTTTGCTTTGTTCTTGTGCCACCCTCTCACTCCATCAATTGCACTGAAGTATATATTATATGTCTGCTGTATTTTTGTAACTGGCTGATCGTTTTACTTTGCTTATTCAAATTGTTCGTTGTATCATTCGTAATGCTAACCGCCTGACGATCGGGTCTTACCCGTGAAACTTGAAGTAGCGGAAGCAAATATGAATACCTGTTAACTGGGCTCACTTGTAGTCATTTCTATATATATATGTATGTATGTATATATATATATATATATATATATATATATATATATATATATGTATATATATATCTGTATATATATATATATATATATATATATCTGTATATATATATATATATATATATATATATATAGATAGATATAGATATATATATACAGAAACTGACGAATGACACCGTACGAGGACTGTTACGAAACTTCGTAATGCAGAAAGTTTAACAACGAAAAACTAGAAGTTCCTGTAGATCTACCCAATTACCCTGAAGACCGCTATTAAACAGTAGACGTTTCAGATAGATCTGCTATCCTTGGTCACTATATAACGAATAATACAAAAAGTCCTGAACATAGCTGCTCCAAATAAGGCCGTACGAATCATAATGTAGGTAAAGGTTGAGACTGGAAGGTTTAGTATACAGATCGGTTGTCAATACTCCGCCTTCCAATTTGATACGAAGATCAAGAAAACAGACCTCAGAATCATTTGATTCATATGTAAATTATAGAACCCCTGGTAAAGAATATTCATGACATTAACAAAAACTAGAATTTCTTCCTCCCCTTGAGTCCATAACCCCCAGATATCGTCTATATATCTATACCACTTGAAAGGTTGTTGATTGGGATGTAATTCAATTTACTTGAGTTCCTCCTCAAAAAGGCCCATTCCCAAACAAGCATATCCCAATGCCATCTTCGGGCCAATGGAAGTCCCGTGAATTTGAGTAAAATGTCTTCCGTTAAACTCAAAATTGTTTTCCGTAAGACACATATCAAGGCAACGTAAAATATTTTCTGTTGACGGAATTTTTGTTTCCCTCCCCTCCAGTGCTCTTTTAACCGCTTCCACTCCTAGAGATCTTGGCATGCTAGTAATATAACTTGTACGTCGATAGGGGTGGTTTACTTAATCAACTGTAAGGACTGTGGGAAACAGTACGTGAGTGAAACGGGAAGTGAATTACGTGTTAGACACCGCGGTCATAGACAAGAAATAAGAAAAGGAAATACTCCGCTGGGCCAACACTTTCAAATCTTTAACAATTTTGAATTAATCGGGCTTCAATTGCTTGCAAACGCTCCCAAACATAAACGGGCGGCCATAGAACTCAGATGGATTTATAGACTCGGTAGCCTTTCTCCGGTGGGCATCAATGTAAAAGATGTGCGTACGGTGAGATAATCCTCTCTTTTAACTTTCCAACTTTGCTTTGGTTCTTTCTTTTTTTCTTAAATTTTTGGCTTGGGCTAAGTCTTTGTTTGTATAACGGCCTTATTTGGAGCAGCTATGCTCAGGACTTTTTGTATTATTCTTTATATAGTGACCAAGGATAGCAGATCTATCCCAAACGTCTACTTTTTAATAGCGGTCTTCACAGGGTCGTTGGGTAGATCTACAGGAACTTCTAGTTTTTTATTATATATATATATATATATATATATATATATATATATATATATATATATATATGTGGATAAAGTTAGTAAGAAGTGCTTAAATGTTTGCGGAAAATTCCACGACGTTTCGGGTATAAGCCCTGCAAACCCTTCAACGAAAGTAGAGAAAATACACGTTAAAAGAGGTCACGTCCAAACCGGTTGCAAAAAAGAACACGGTGGAAAATATGCGAATGGAGGCTGTGTAAAACTGGTAAAAGGTGATTTCAAAAGGGGGGAGTTCAGTAAAAAAGTTTCATCTTAACACTAAGACCGTGTGGTGAGAGGGTCCCGAGCTTCATGATAAGCCGGTTTTCGGCGGTCTGACGATCACTGTCAGAACCTCTGCACATTAAGGCTGCGGTAACGCCAAGTCTTTAATTGAGGCAGTGATGGGGGGTTAAAATGTGTGGCTACCAGATAACCTTGAAGGTTTTGTTTGATGGACTGAGGTGTTCAGTGACTCGGTCAGCCAGGCGACGTTTGGTCTCGCCCACATACAGGCAATTGCTACGTCCACAAACTAAAATATAAACCAAATTTGTGGAAGTGCAAGTAAAGTGTTGGTTTACACTCAATCTGCTGCCATTAGAACCCATAATATTAATGAGTGTGTTCTTGCCAACCACTGGACATGTGTTGCACCTACTACGACCACAGGGAAATGTACCTGGGGTGTTGTCAGTGGGTTGTTGTGGATGGGAAGCCCGAACTAAGTGCTTGGAAATGTTCTTTTCAACTCTAAAGGCCGTAATCGGAGGTTCGGGGAAAAGGTCATGTGTTGAAGGGTCTTGTCGAAGGGTCTCTACATTCTTGTAAATGGCACGAATGATGGGGCGTACCGATGGGTGATGGGAAATTACCAAAGGAATGCGTAGATTGGTAGACATGTTAGACTTCTTACTCAACGCCTCCGCTCTGTTGATTCCTTGGATTCTATGTAGGGCATCAGTAAGGATTTTGGTGGGATACTGACGCTTCTCAAAGAATGATAGTATATTTTTGGAAGCTGCTGAAAAATCAGAATTTTCTGAGCAAATCTTTCTGGCCCTTAAAAGTTGTGAGTATAGGATGGATTTGGTACCGGTTGGGGATTTGGTACAGATTGGGGGTGGTTGGATGGATACAAAAGGTAGTTATGAGAATCGGTGGGTTTGAAATGTAGGTTTGACTTGATTTTACGGTCACAAATTGATAATTGAAGGTCGAGGAAAACCACTGAAGTGTCAAAAATACAATGTGTGAATTTCAAAAATGGACAGAAGGATCCTACAAATTGGATGAAAGATTCTAAATCTTGACGGGTCCCTGTTGCCACTCCCAAATATCGTCAATATACCTTTTGTAAAGGAAAGGGTAAGCACCGGTATACTGCAAAAAAGTTGTTCTTCAAGTGGCCCTTGGTTAGGCAAGCAACAGAGGGTCCCATGGCTGACGGAAAAAAACACCCATTGAAATGGAAACAGTTTTGAGTGAGAACATGGTTCCGTTAAGCGAAGGAAAGTAGTTGTAGGAATTTGGGGGTCTTGTCTTTGGTCCAGGTAAAGGCGGACAGCTGACACAGCAGTATGATGGGGGATGGATGTGTAGAGACTAGATACATCCATGGTGAATAGCAGGCGTTCACCGCAATTTTCGGGAAACTCAAAGTCTTGAATAAGTCTCAAGAAATGAGGAGTGTCTTGAACAAAATACGGTAACGCTGATACCAACGAGAAGGGCACCAATCCTTCAATCAAATGTAGAGAAATTAATAAGGTGTTATATAATATGAATAATTTCATGGGTTGAAAGTTTAAACATTCTATTCAACGAGGCAAAGCCGAGTTGAACAGAACGTTAATCTTTCAACGAATGAAATTATTCATACTATCGCACGAATGAAAAACATTCATTATTTGTTTATATAACACATTATAACTTTGATCTAGTTGTTGGTTAAAGTTTTGTTTTGGCGGTAACTATGGTTGGTGTTTGTCCGTGTGGTAGCTCCATAGTTTGTCGTTTGCTTGCTACGCGTTTGTGTACCTATTACGTACGATATGCAATGCGCTATGCCAAAGCTGCATTAATTTATTAAGTTGCAGCATAGTTTCTGTGTACTGCAGTGATAGCTGACGTCACCACCGTGTATTATACTTAGTATAACACACGACTGTGTGTTATACTAGACTAACACACGATGAATAACACACGACCGTGATGATAGTGCCGAATCACCCATGATATGCGACCAGCAATCCTCTAATCAGATGCAGAAGAATTAATAAGTTGTTATATAATAAAGGATAACACACGGTCGTGTGTTATCCTCCTAGATTTACACACGTGTGTTATCCTAGATTAGCACACGGCGGGTGAGTCCGCTATCAATTTGGTACGTACACTTGCTCCAAAACATTTGTTCAATATTACGGTGACAGTTCCTGTTCTAACGTTAGTGTTTGTTCAGTACTGCTGAATTCATGTCCTACTGTTGGATTTATTGGATTTACTGTTGATTTATACTACTACTGTACAAACGACGACCAAACTGGCAGGAGAATTCCAGAGAACATTAGAACGTAAGTATAGCCTCATCATCCTATTTTTTTCATATAGGCTAGAACTTTATTCTAGGCCTAGTCCCTATCCTCTCCATGAATCAAATTTTGAACAAGATTTATTTGCTTAGGAGCTTAGGTGCTAGTTAAACAAATGATGAATGTTTTTCGTTCGTGCGATAGTATAAAAATTTCATTAGTTGAAATATTAAACGTTCTATTCCACTCGGCTTGGCCCCGTTGTATAGAACGTTCAATCTTTCAGCTCATGAAATTATTCATACTATCACACTCAGAAACATTCATTACTTGCAAAATTGAGCACTTTGTTAAGTCCTGTCATTTTGAACACTTTTTTGCTTCACACCTTAAAATATCATGTTTACAAGTTCAAGTTCAAGTTCAAGTTTATTTTTCCACCTCAGAATACTAGCAATTAACATTAATGTACAACACAGTATATTAAGTAAACATAATAGCATTTAAGGTGAAAGGAGCCAGAGGGAAGCACATATGCTTTTTCTAAGTCTGGCCCCCTTGAAAAAAAAAAGAATCATAATAAAGAAGTGAGCGAAAAGAAAAGAATAAATTTATCCTAACAATAAAGGTTTTAAACCCAACCTTAAACAATGTTTGGAGTGTCCAGAAGAAGCTGTTTATACTTTACTTTAAAAGAATATAGGGAAATACAATGCTTAACGTGATCATGAAGACAATTCCATAGAACAGGTCCAGAGTGTCTAATCTCAGATTTAGTGAGACATGTTCTAGAGAAGGGAATAGTGAGTAGATGCCTTTTCCTGGTATCATAATTATGATAAAGCCTATTTTGAACATAAAAATTACTGTAGCATTTTGGTAACTTGTTATGAATAAAATTATGCATGAAAACACCAAGCTGATATTTATAAAGGTCGAAGACAGAAAGAATACGGAGAAATTTGAAGAGAGGGCCTGTATGAGGCAAATGTATGACTTCTAGAAAACTCACATGACCTTTGACTTTCACTAAAAACAATATAATTCTTTCCCTTAATATGATAATTCCATATACCAAGTATGAAAGATATCCATCATTTTTATCTTGGGATAACGTGTTTGCGAGCCAAGCGTCACAAACACTTACATATACACGTACACACACGCACACACGCGCACTCGCGTGATTGCATAGATTCTTTTTGCCTTCGGTAAGGAATCAAGAGGAAGAAGTAATGAAAGGCTGGTTCTGAATGCTAATACTAATTTAGGAAAGTTCCAACTGGTTGCTTTCGGCTGTTCAGGTCAGATTACAATACTTTAATGAATAAACTCTCCTTAATTTTTCTTTTGTACCAATGTAGCTCATAACCAATTACAACACAATGATCAGAAAAGTTGGGTAAGCTGTGATTAGTTGCATCACAGCCGGTGGCGCCGCCAGGATCTGGTGATTGGAGGCAGAACAGATGATGTCATAATGCCACCTCAGTTTCCCCAAGTCTGCTCAAATTTTACCATTTTTGTGAGTCCCTACGATTGTATACAGCAGTGGAATCCTCTCTGTCACTACAAAAAGGTGCCGTCCTAGGAAGGGGTCTAATGGGAGGGGGTGTCCCCCTCCCCTTTGAGAAATTTTTGTTAATTTAAGGTTGCTTAGATGCAAAATGGTGCTATCTTTGCAGTATTTTTTGAACTGATCATATATGGCTGGAAAATATCCATAATTTTGAGAATTCTAATTTTAGGTTAGGAGAGAGAGGAGAGTGTGCGTCCCTACTATGGTAATACATCAGTGTGGAATCCTTATTGTCACTACATAAAGGTGCCGTCCTGGGGAGGGGTCTAATGGGAGGGGGATGTCCCCCTCCCCTTTGAGGAATTTTTGTTAATTTAAGGTTGCTTAGATGCAAAATGGTGCTATCTTTGCAGTATTTTTTGAACTGATCATATATGGCTGGAAAATATCCATAATTTAGTGAATTCTAATTTTAGGTTAGGAGAGAGAGGAGAGTGTGCGTCCCTACTATGGTAATACATCAGTGTGGAATCCTTATTGTCACTACATAAAGGTGCTGTCCTGGGGAGGGGTCTAATGGGAGGGGGAGAAATTTTTGTTAATTTAAGGTTGCTTAGATGCAAAATGGTGCTATCTTTGCAGTATTTTTGGAACTGATCATATATGGCTGGAAAATATCCATACGTTAGTGAATTCTTATGTTTAGTTAGTGGAAAGAGGAGAGTGTGTTGTCTTAGAGAAGGGTATGTTGTCAACAAACCTCCCCAAGCCCCCCTTTTGGCTAGGCTTTAATGCCTTCTATTCAGGGAAAGTTTTTACGAAAAATACGTGCGTGGAGTACATAGAAACATTCTTGGACTATTACGAAAATTTTCCTTTGTCTCATTGTGCATTAAAAACGGGTATCTAATACTGACAGACACCGGTATAGTGCCTCCTGGAAGCTTTGGATTAATTTTATAAAATGGGGCACCGATATAATGACTATTACCTGACATCCAAATGATACTATGATGCCGAGCACGTTACAACCGTGGTATTTTTACTAAGTTTGAACGAAAATCCAGACGAACAGATCTTCCAGCAACGGGAAATGAGAGGGAGAGTATAGGTACAGGAAAGTGATATTAGACCTCCCTGATAGGCAAAGCAAAAGGGGTTAAGGACTAAAATGCGCGTTTCAGAATGTTTTTTTTTTCTTCGTTAATGTATTAACAATCACCATCTATACCGGTAAAGGCTGCGCTCGGTAAGAATTTTTGAAAAATGTAGAACGGCAAATATACGCACTTCCAACCTTCCACATCATGCTACAAATTAGATTGAAAGATCCCATAGGCCCCTACAGATGTTGGGGATGTACTTCTGTTTTTCGAAAAAGTGTTGTGATCAGAATAGTTGCATGTATTATAACCTTAATAACAGAATAATGGTCATGAGTTTGAGTCAAAACTGTGACGAATGCGCGCGAAGCGCTCCGAAATTTTCATTAAATAAGATAACCATGACAAAACCTGCATTCATGCTCTGCATGGAGGCACTTTCAGTTCCCCAGCAATCCTAGTTGCCAATCACAAAACCAGTTCGAGTTTACCTGATAATTCGTAAACCTTTCAACTTTTGTTTGTTGTGCTTCTGAGGGAGTTGCTACCGGAAATTTTGATAATAAGGACAACATTGAAGTAAGGTTTGAAGCGCGCAGAGCGCGCGAAAATTGTGATAGTTTGCGAAGGATTTGCGATAATTCTGATAGTTTGAGAATCACTTGTGATTCGAAAATGGTTACAATAGAGCCGTCACTTGGTCGAAAACACACCTCACCCTATCCCATACAGAAATCTATAGCTTAAACACCTTTGGGGATCATTTTAAAATTTTCAAAAAAAAAAAACAATTGGGGCACGTGCCCCCCTGCCCCCCTGCCGGCGCCACTGATCACAGCGTTGAAATAAAGCCCCCTTTTGACCACCATGAGACTTCGTAGTATGTTCATTAAATCTGTTTAGAACTAGTCTCACCGACAAATCAGAATGACAGTCACGACAATTTATTTCATAAACCACATTATTTGAGTTATTTCCTGATCCGAATCTAGCTTGGGAATTAAATTAGGAAGATATCTTCTTTTGTAAGGTGACCCTCTTTTTCCAAAGCCCCTTCGACTCTATAGCGAAGAGCCGAAGGGCGAAAACCCAACGTTTACTCCCGAAGAAGTTCTGCTCCCCCAAGGAGCTACGTCCCCAAGGGACAACTTAGACTAAACATGACCAACCTCACGACCTTCAGACCTCTACAACATGGGTCTGCCATGCTTGGTTCCGTTCTAGACTAGCTAAAACAAAACAGAAGGGAATCTCACACTCTACAAACACTACGAACTTACTACTAGTCTTGTTTTCCACCGGGCTTAATAAAGTAACTTTCTGACCATGTCCACTGTTAGATAGCCATGGTGAGAAATTTTTAGGATCACTAAAATCTAAAGGAGCGAAACAATTATTTGCATGACGTTTTATTTTCAATTACGTAAATTAATTCAGTTATTCTACAACTAAGCAACAAAATGTGCTTTAACAATGTTGTGAGGTAAGTTTTCATCAATTAGGCTATAATAAATTGGTCAAAATTTAAACAAATTATTCTTACTTACCTTTGCTGCAATGGAACGTTCCTATCAAGGAGACTAGACTCAGTAACACTGCTGATTGGGACATTTTACCAACAAAAAAGGTACAGACCCTTAAGGCAGAAATTCCTTAATTGAAATGATACAGTACAAAACAGTAGAATGTGTCTTGTACATTGTAATGACTGTATCACATCTAAGCACGACTACTTGATACACATAATTAAGGTACTTATGCAGCTTCACTACGGTAGTGCAAGAGAGACAGGTTTGCTTAAATTTCGTGTTACGTTTTAGGGCCACACAAAACGTGACATAATTCAAACAAAGTGACTATATAATGCCTTTTTTAAGTTAAAACTCCTTTCATAGCCCTACGTAACCATTTTTAGGGAAATACGTATTTTCATGGAGGGGAAATTCCAGACAGGTTTACAATTGAATACTGAGTACAGTGAACTTACTAATTTCCCCGTTTTCAGTCCTTTCACCACTGTGATCATTCTCTACGTAGATAATTTATGTGCCTAAGTTGGTAAAAACTTTTGTGACCAAACCCTTGGATCCACAGTTTTTGAAAGAGGCCCACAAAATATACATTCTAGGAGCTGAGACCATTTTTTGCCTTCGTTACCGGACGAGTATCTCCTATCTAAAATGAAAGAAAGTTTATGATTTATGAATGTACTCTCTTGATGCTTATTATATACCACTTGCACACAATGCAAGTATACTCCTTGCATTAAATATTACGAGAGCATGGTTGAAGTTTACTTGATGGTACTGAAATTGAGCTGAAAGTCAAAATAAGTTAATCATGACGTAATCCTTTGAACATGCAGCTGAATATTGGAAAAAGTCACATTTCGTTATCTTGAAGTACAATTTTGTTACGGTGGTGCGAGCTCAAAGTTTACCTAAAGGACATAAACCTTACGTTTACTTACTAGAGAGGTACTGGAAGTACAATTTCTCTTCGTTCGAGGGAAAGCTTCGTGGAAGTGAATGTGCTCGTTATCTTCATGTTATATAAATTCAAAACTTCTACAGGAAAACGTTAACTTCTAGCTACCGCCTATAGGTTACTTGGTTGTAGTATTTACTTATATAGAACGGGCTAAAGAAAAAATACAAAGAAGATTCAAAGAGCGCCGAAAATTTGCGTGTTCGTTTGGAAAAGCTGCCCTCTTTAAGATAAAAATAGTTTAACTGTGGTATAGACTAATCGCTGTTTGTAATGTAAGAACTACAAGGTATAACCAGGGAGCTGCAAGAGATGGAGAAACAACACAGCTTACTCCTCCTTTGAAACTAGGTGTTTTGCCGACACTTAATTAAGCTTTGCATTGTCTGGTCGCCGAAATTACTCTAAAATCTAGAGGGATTAGGCAGTGAAGACAATTGCTCTTGTCGTCTGCTACATTTGAGAGAGCTCATAGGATGATTTGATCCCTTGGAATAACATTGCCAGTCGTCAAGAATAGTAAAATTTATTCTATCTTGTGCCGCCAGGTACCACTTTTCAAAAGAGTGCAGCATATATTCAGGTTACCTTCTGAACATAGTTACACTTTTCACTATTTTAGGAACAATCTGGAATCGTTTGAAATGTCATCATCAAAATTTAGACTCGGAATCGTTCACCAAGAGGATATATTCCTTACTTAATGAAGAAATTAGAAGAATAATGGGATTGTACAACTCAGGAGCGCATGTACAGTCGTTTTGACATAAAACGGTGAAAACGTTTCACATTTATCGGCTGCGCAGTTATCTTCAAGCAAAATCTTGACAATGGTGTTTGTTTCAGGATTACTGGGTTTTGAAAGAAGAAAATCATAATTAAGAGGAAAAGTCAACAATGGATAAACAATAACAAAAAAGATACCTGTCAATTAAACGTTGGTACATGAAAAAATTAAACTACTCTCAAGTACCGTACATATTGTCTGACAGATTTGGTCGATGTTTCTCCATCTCTCACAGCTCCCTGGTATAACTAATGGTTAAATTTGTGTCATCATTATTGAGTTATATACCAAAAAGGGACCAGCGAGGGTCAGGGGCAGGGGCGGCGCCACAGGGGGGCAGGGCAGGCATTTGCCCTCCTATGGTTTTTGACCCAAAAAATAAAATTGTCTAAATAACGTTTTAAGACACATAATTTTTGTAGGGGGTGGGGTGAGGTGTAACAGTATCATGGAATAAAGTATTGTGATACATTATCCGTCGCATATAGGACATTTTCGGTGTAAATCCTCCAAAATTTTGCGCGCTTCGCGCGCGTTGTCTTCTCTGTCTAACTCATTATACATTGTCCGCCCCCGCCATACTCCAATAGTCCTTCGTGCAAATATTTGGAATGTTCGAGTATACACGCATTCATCATTTGCTATATAGCCTATCTTCATCCACCTCAGAGCTTACACTTAGGCCTCTTCTACATCCCAGAAGACCCATGAGTGAATTTCTCTCTAATTTTTTTTTTTTGTCTTTTTTTTTTGTCGCTTAAGGGTTAATACCTAGTAGCGTAAACAATAAGGGGGCCAAAATACAGTATATCCCCTGGCGAGATTCTGTGAAAATTGCTGTCTATTTGAAAACAAGCAAAACATAGTATTCAACACTAAACTGACTGATTTGAGTTATTAAAAGTTAATTCAAATCCGTATTTGACCGACGTATTTATCAATATTCTGTAAATTCTCGGACTACGCGCGAATGAGGTATCTATTACGAATTCCATGGCTACCTTCACGACCGTGGCTCAAGGAGAAGTAGGCCTACATCATATTTTAGTGTGTAAATCCAGTATGCATTGACCTACCAGCTCTATTTGAACACTTGCCCTACCCATGTAGTAACATGTCTGTAGTGCAGTATCGTATCCAACCAAGGGAGGAGGGGGGGGGGGTAGGATTTTCACTTCCGTGTAAATTGTTTAATCATGTCACAACAATCACAAAATGGTTAAATTGGTAAGCAGGGAAGGTTATACCAGAGGAAGAGTAACAGTTCCGTGAAAGTGGGAAAATATATATAAGGCGTGTAACATATCTAGATGTCTTCAGTGCAATTTGAAAGATCTGGGAAGGGCCATTTCTTGCGATCTGGGAGCTGTTTTGGCAAAAATTTTATCGGCGCAGCCAGCCAATAGAAATCATGCCACATATCAAGATGGCTTCAGTGAAATTTGAAAGGTCTGAGATGGACCATTTAATTGCGATATAGAAGCCATTTTGGCAACATTTTAAACGGTACAATCCGTGCCAACCGTTAGTGGCGCTCCGCTTCTATACCAACGCAACCAAACGCCGTTCACACGCTCATGCCTGTCAGTCGTCACGTATCAAGTATCGTACGGTTTAAGACTGCCTCCAAGATCCCGAGAAGTGCCATTTCATGCAGTCTGGGGGGGGGGGGTCTGTAGGGCGAAAATTCTCTTGTACGCTTCGCGCCAAACTATGATGGCGCTCCGCTTGGATGGCAACTTCCATTCTGCGCCCCTCCCCCAATAGCCAACACAAATCGCCGCCCTTGCCCGTTTGTTATGTAAGCGTCGACAATAAGTGCAACAAAATTGGAAAACTGTAGTCGGCCAAAAGTAAAGAAAGTTGGATTACTTACCTAGAAACTAGATTTCTCGAGAAAAAATATGACTTCAAAAGATGCAAAATATTGTACCAGATTGCGTCTAAGGCTTCCCGGTAGTCAAAAAATCTTTCACACCCCCTCCCCTTAACCACTCCCTCAGAATCGCGATCACTCATCTCATGCCTGGGGCGGATGCAGTCGCACCCAAAAAATTCAAGAAAAAACGGCAAAAACGTTTGTTAAGCTACAGTATGAGGAGGGGACAGGATGCAAGTACGCTGCATCTTCGGTCTATGTCCGTCCCCTATACGTTTCTTTGCCTGCGTTCATTGTCAGTTCTATTCCTTTACGCTTCCGTTACTTATGCGTTAGTGTCCGTCGAACATTCGGTACAGGTACTGTACTTCTACGTCTCATCCGTTTGTTGTCCGGTAATGATCCGGTGAACAAATAGCAATCACCGGAGACGAACGGATACTAACGGAGAAGTCCAGTATGAGAAACGCACGAGAAAATGATAAAACGGAAGCTTAACGGATAAGTAACGAATACGTAAGGGGGACATTTTTCGGTCGACGTCCGGCCCAAGTTTTGTGCATGCTCAAACTCTCTATCCGTTCATACCGGACGTTCCCGGTCATGAAGTCGGCGGAGGAGAACAGGAGACTAAACGGATTCTAACGTACATCAACGGAGTGCCATTTTGGGTCTTTCCTCTCCATTTCCTCTCCATTTCCTCTCCATTATTGCAATCCGGTGAGGTGTGACAGGCGCTTAAAGACTGACGTGTGTTATGGTACGGTATCTCCCTCCCTCCTCCCTCTCCCTCCCTGGTGACCCATCCCAACCAACTATTTATACCTTTGCCTGTGAATCCATTCTTAAGGTTTAAGTCCAAATTTTACATAAATAATACTGCAATAAAATAAATTTCAATCAGTTTTGTCTCTTATCCCATACACGCACGTTTCATTTTAGGAGTTTAAAGTGGACCTAAAGTGTAGAATTATAAGAATATACATTTTAGACGTTGGAAACGAATTTCACTCATCCAACTCTCATTTTCACAGCTCACCCTGTTGTTGAGATATGAAAAGTTAAAATGTATTCACTTTATTTGAAATAGTCGATTGCCCAATAATTTGTGATTGGTTCTTTGTAAAAACTTCACATTACTGCTTTTGTTTCCTTTTGAAATTGAAAATGTTTTATATAACCTACTGTCAAATTGATTATGAACTGACCGATATCACGGGACGAGGGTTTTGAGATATATTTAACACAAGTCACCATATAAACCCAGGAGACGGAAAGTTGATCACATTTTGTCACAAAGGTGCAGAGGCTTTCAGACAAAGAAAAAAACAAAGAAAACAAAGAATGTAATTTTTTTAAAATAATTAGGTACCAAGAATGACATTACAAATTATTTCGCACCAGCTACCCATTTTAATTTGAAATTAAGCACCAACATTTTATATTTCTCAGACTCAGGAAATCCTGCTTAAAGATGGCAGTTAGACCAATTTGGATTCATTATGCAAGCTTTGTAAACATATGTTTTTGAATTTTTTAGCCTTTAGGTACACTTTGAAATGTAGATAAAAATTTCGCAGTTCTTTGTACGACCAAAAAAAAAAAAAAAAAATGCATTTTCTATGACGCGTTTCTTTCAATATATAAAGTTGATTTGATTAACTGTACTTTCAAAGCAAAGTGACAACTCAAAGCAAGCTGGATAGAGTGATTTCCAAAAATTCTCATATTGATGAGACAGTTCTCCCTTTTCTGTGCCTTTCAATCTTAAGGGCGCATTTGCCCCCAAAAATTTCAATATCTCCTATAGCATAATTACACGTAATGGATACCATACGATGTATGTTTTCATAAGGGACACTAAATCGGATTATTTAATTTAATGTATATATACATAAAATCAAGTCTATTAATGTGATGGAAATGGGACGTCACTCCTGTTTGCAGTTAAAGTTTACTTTAGCTTGGCAAATCTGGTTACATCATTGAGTTCAAAAACACACGAAAACTATAGGTAAAAATTTAATGCTATATTCATAAGAGTTTATGATTCCTATCACTTTTATAAATCAATTTTGCATATAACACTTCCTCAGTGATTCGGACTTTTCTATAACGCAAGACCCCAAAAATCACATGATCAGGATTAATTTTTTTCTCATTAATTAAGAAATTGCAGACATGTAGATCCATATTTCAAAGGATGAATACATACAGTTTAGAACACGGGAAGTGCCGTTCTCCGGCCATCTGGAGGGTTTGCAAAGTCAAAAATTTTCTTAAAACGCTCCGCGCCAACTGATGGTGGCGCCTACGACTAAGAAAATATGTATCTACCATTTTTCATAGATTTATTTTATTTTCTCTCCTTAATTGAGAAATTTGAAGAACGTATGATCCATATTTCAAGGCTGGGTACATGCACGCTTAGAACACTCGGGAAGTGCCATATTTCCGGCCATCATGGAGGGTTATGTGAAGCCAAAAATTTTCTTGTAATGCTCAGCGCCAACTGATGGTGTGGCGCTCCGCTGAGATTAGTCTTGCTGCATTCAGTGCCCCACCAATATTTTCTTAGTTCCGCCGCGCCTGCTGCATAAATGAAGCGTACTCATTCAGTGAGGGGACCGATTTTCACTGACAGGCAACCAAACCCTTCTCCCAGTTCGTATTTATTTTAGAAAAAAAAAGTATTTTGAGAGAGAAAAAATGACAGTCCAAGAAAATGAAAACGCCAAAATTGCAGATTCTGACACGGAGGGTGGGGGGGGGGGATTAGGTGAGGCTCGGAAAAGAGTCTTCAATGCCTGCACCCCCCCCCCCCAAAATAAAGCTGGGTCCGACCCAGCATGCTTTGCCCCCTATCGAAAAACCCTGGCGCCGCTCCTGGGGGCGTATATACATGAAATTCGCAGGGGGTGTGAACTGTTTTGGGACCAACTACATTTCTTGGGACCGACTCACATTGACATAGTTTTGCGATCCGAATTTCCTAGATAATTACAATTTACAGGACGGTAGTAGTTATCATAGGAGTACGGGA
>CM055964.1:66425000-66458584 GCA_029531755.1 Holothuria leucospilota | reverse complement strand
TCATATCAGCTAAGTAAGTGATTGATTTATTAATATATACAAACTTTATCCTGTACCACAAGTAGTGTGTGTTAATACTTTATGTTGTACTGAAATTATAAAGCAATTAATGAAGTGAATAATCCAGATCAGAGTAACTGTCCCCTGACAAAAAATGGTTCCCTATTCATCTCTGAGTCATTTACAAACCTCAGTGTACCATACTGTATGTTTGCTTCCTGGTAAACCAACCCCATTGTGTTAAAATCATAGGTGGCTCTAAGAAATTTGGTTTGGGGTGGCAAAATCAGGTCCGCATTCAGAGAAGTTCAGAAGTCCCCTCTCCCTTCGGCAATATCAATGGTCCGCTTTGGAAAGTATTGTGGGAGTATGGTTATCATTCCTTATTTTAGTGGAGTCCCATATAGCTCTCAGAAGCTCTTCAGAAACTATCTCAGACAGTCCGTCACGGGCTTTTCTGTCTTTAAAAATAAGTATAATCATAACAGACAATCGCTATTTCTGCCATAGGCGTAAGAATCAGGGGATACAGGCAAAGCGTCTTGATCAGTTTGGATAAAATGAGGCAGTCTTAATTATACATATTGTCAAGGTTAATGGTTAACATTTCATGGTCAGGACACTTTAGCTCGTAGAGGACCCTGCACCAATTCGATCGTGGATGAACCCCAGAAAAAATCGACAAGAGCTTAGAGGGTAACGAGGCAAGAGTTAACTAATCTCTACCAATCCAGATCCCGCAACACCATTTAACCACCACCAACACCATTTAACGTCCCCTGAACCATCTAGGTGAAGGCCTGAATGGGATAAATTAGACTGTGCCCCACAACCTGAAACCTTATAACTGCAAACAACCATGCCCAGTTTTTGCCCCCCCCCCCGAAAATTCCCAGGAGGCACCACCGGATTTGATCCGAGGACCTTTCAAATTTAAAGCAGTACACGCAACTACCAAGTCAGCTTCACCCTTAAAAAATTTGTTGTTTTTTGATTCCTTGCCGAAGGCAGGCAAGGAATCTATGCGATGGTGATGTCGTGTGTGTGTGTGTGTATGGGTGAACTTGTCTTCCTATCAGACTGAGGACCTGAACAATGGATTTGAGGTCCTCTCAAGGAAATTCAATAGATTTGTCAAGTCCTCGAAAGTTTGAACAATAGAGAGTCTATTGTCAAGGTTAGGGTTAAGGAAGTAAACACAAAGGAAATAACAATGAGGTCCTCGGATTGTATGTAAAATCGACTTGTGTGTGCGTATGTGTGTGTGTATGAACTTGTCTTCCTATCAGACTGTGTGTATGTGTGTGTATGTGACGCCTAGCTTGTAAACACGATATCTCCAGATAGCAATGACCGACACTTTTCATATTTGGTATATAGATTTTATAGTCGTTGACGACGGAAGAACCCTATTGTTTTTGGTGGCGGTCAAATGGTCATTTGAGGTTCACCATGAGGTGCAAATACCGAAAACTTTGTAAACACGATATCTCAAGTTTAAGCAATGACTGACCCACGTTTCATATTTTGGTATACAGATTTTTGTCATGTCAAGAAGACAGAAGCCTTATTGTTTTTGGTAGAGGTCAAAGGTCATCTGAGGGTCACCGGAGGTTAATCTGCCGAAAACCTTGTAAACTGGCTTTTGTAAACACGATATCTCAAGATAGCAATGACCGACACTTTTCAATATTGTGGCTATATAGTTTGTCATGTTGAGAGGAAGAACCCTATTGTTTGTTGGTAGAGGTCAAAAGGTCCTATCTGAGGTCACCAGACGGTTAAACTGCTGTACAAAAAAACCCCCCCCTCGTAAAACACGATATCTCAAGATAGCAAAGGCCGACACTTTTCATATTTGGTATAACAGAATTTGTCATGTCAAGAGGAAGAAGCCTATTGTTTTTGGTATTAGAGGTCAAAGGGTCAATGAGGTCACCCAGAGGTTAATCTGCGAAAACCTTGTTAAATGGCTTGTAAACAGCGATATCTCAAGTTAGCAGTGACTGACACTTTTCATATTTGGTATATAGATTGAGTCGTGTTGAGCAGGAATGAACGAACCCTATTGTTTTTGGGTAGAGGTCAAGTCATCTTAGGTCACCAGAGTTTAAACGGCAAAAACCTTGTAAACACTATATCTCAAGATAGCAAAGGCTGACACTTTTCATATTTGGTATACAGATTTTGCATGTCAAGAGGAAGAACCCTATTGTTTTTGGTAGAGGTCAAAGGTCATCTGAGGTCACCAGAGGTTAAACTGCGAAAACCTCGTAAATGGCTTGTAAACACGATATCTCAAGTTAGCAATGACCGACACTTTTTCATATTTTGTATACAAAATTGTCATGTCGAGGGAAAGACCCCTGTTGTTTTTGTGGAGGTCAAAGGTCATTTGAGGCCACCGCAGGTTAAAAGCCGAAAAGGCTCGTAACCACGCTATCTCAATATAGGAATGACCAACACTTTTCATATTTGGTATATCGATTCATCAAGTTGAGAGGAAGAACCCTATTATTTTTGAAGGTCAGAGGTCATTTGAGGTCACCATAGGTAAAAGGCCGAAAAGCTCGTAATCACTTCATCTCAAGATAGGAGTGACCAACACTTTTCATATTTGGTATATAAATTTGCCATGTTGAGGGGGAAAACTCTATCAATTTTGGTGGAGGTCAAGGTCATCTGGGGTTACCAGAGGTCAAAAAAACAAAAAAAAAAAAAAAAAAAAATTGCCCAAGAATTCCAAGATTGTCATAGTGTGGTCACTGCGGATTCAAAAGCAACATTTCCCAAGAATTCTCAAGATCTGTCATCCAGGTTTACTATAGGTTAAAAAGCAAAGTTTACCAAAAATTCTTAAGATCATAATATGGAGTTGTCATCCAGAGTTTCAAAAAGCAAAATTCCCAAGAATTCCCAAGATCGTAATCTGAGGTCACCAAGGAGTCTAACAAAGTAAAATCCTCTCAAGAATTTTTTTTTTTTCCAAGATTGTTATATGGGGTCACCAGAGGTGAAAAAAGAAAATTTCCCAAGAATTCCCAAGATAGGTCATCAGGGGTCACCAGAGGTCAAAAAAACAAACTTTCCCAAGAATTTTCAAGATCCAAGAATCATTAGAGTTGAATTCCTTTCAAGACACTTTCGTTTTTCTTTTTTATTATTATTTGGTGGGGTTCAAAGATCATGTGAGGTCAGCAGAGGTGAAATTGTTAAAATATCGTAAAATGATGTAGTCAAGGAAGATAAATCTGAGGGATGAACCTCAGTACAACAAAGCATCCCCATTCGGCAAGGAATCACTAAGCCCTTAGGCTTTCTGGTTTCGTTGTGTCACAATACGTTCACCTTTGCCAAGGAGCCATAACAGTGTTGGTTTTGTGGAAATTTTTCTTTAAATAACGAAAATTTAGATCATAAAGACACTTGAAAACTCTGAAATGATAGCACTGTTTTGGATCTCAGCATTTTCGAAAACAATTTTTTCATTGGGAAATGGGGAATGCCTGTAACTCAGAATGACAAAAAACAATTACACCACCCCTTCAAATAGGTCCAACTTAGTTTTTTTTTTTTTTTTTTTTTTTTTTTTTTTTTTTTTTTTTTTTTTTTTTTTTTTTTTTTTTCATTTCCTGCAATGTACTTACGGCACATTGTGGCAAAATAAATTCCTTAGCACTATATGCGCAAACTAATGATGACTATCTTATTAGAAAGTGTGGCATTTTATCATTTTTGTTACTTAAACTAGAACCTTCCGCACTGAAGGATGTCAGTGCCTGAAAATAAATTGAAACCACGACGCCTGGATGATACTATCAATTCACATGACCAGTCACCGAATGACCCAGTCAACCTGGGTTGAATCTTGAAATTATTACGAAATACTTACCTTACTTGACTAATGCAGAAAAATTTGCAATAGTTTGAAAAGACTTCATAAATAATTAGACATTTGTGAGATGGAAGGGATGATTTCGTCCAAATGTTGAAATACTTTATCCATACCACCTCGTATAACATGTTAATTTTTGCAAAATTGAAGACCATGCTTTGCAAACTTTTAGGGGGGCACTTGCCCCTATGGCGAGCCGCTAGTGGTCAAACTTCAGTACTTTCTAGGGTGAACATGCTACTTTTGTTTGTTGCCTGTTGCCACACAAGTTAATGAATTTCCTGAAAGAAAGCAGTAGTATAGGGCTTGAAAGGAAGGGTTAAAGCAAAAAAATCGATTTTCATTTGTGAAAGAGGAATTAAATCTCAGCAATTTGGTGAAATTTCCATTCAATTTGGACATGTACTTATCAGCAAATGAAGTTACTACATTTGTGACCCAAAAGTGAGCTTGAGGCAAGCAGGGGTTATACCACCTTCTCACATTGATGAGTAATGTTTTGTTTCTTTTGTTTTTTCAGTCTTTGCTGACCTTGAAAGTTAATAGGGACAGGAGCTACCCATGGGGAATTGGAAATTTGTAAAATTCCCATGCCTCTCGTGCATTCACATTCTGATAACATGGAATTATATATGGAGGAGATCATTGGTTGTAAAGATTAAAGATAATTAATTGGCTCGGCGATGGAGATAGCCTCGGGCGTTAGAAAGTGACATATAATCCTACCCCATGAAAGTCCAATTTTTGAGGGTCCGAAATCTAACATTTTTAACGGGTTCAGTACGGCATGTGTTTTTGGAAGTCAAGGTCATCTGGGTTTACCAGAGGTCAAAAAAACAAAATTTTCCAAGAATTCCTAAGATTGTCATATGGGGTCACCAGGGTCAAAAGCAACATTTCCCAAGAATTCCCAAGATCGTCATCTGGGTCACTAAAGGTCAAAAAGCAGCTCCCAAGAATTCCCAAGATCATCATATAAGGTCACCAGAGGTCAAAAAGCAAAATATCCCAAGTATTCCCAAGATCGTCATGGTGGGTCACCAGAGGTCAGAAAGCAAAATTCCCAAAATCGTCATATGGCGTTATCAGAGGTCAAAAAACAAAATTTCCCAAGGATTCCCAAGATTGTTATATGGGGTCACCAGAGGTCAAAAAGCAAAATTTCCCAAGAATTCCCAACATGGTCATCATGACTGTGTCACCAGAGGTCAAAAAGCGAAACTTCCCAAGAATTTCCAAGATAGTCATCAGGGGTCGCCAGAGGTCAAAAAGCAAATTTCCCAAGAATTTTCAAGATCCAAGATCCATTGGAGTTGAATCCCTTTCAAGGCACTTCCGTTTTGCTTTTGGTATATTTGGTGGGGTTCAAAATTCATGTGAGGTCAGCAGAGGTCAGATTGTTAAAACATCGTAAAATGATGTAGTCAATAAGATAAATTTGAGGGATAAACCTCAGTGCAACAAAGCATCCCCATACGGCAAGGAATCACTAAGCCTTTCGGCTTTCTGGTTGTAATTTTTTGGAAGTGGGGGGGGGGGCGGGGCTTTAAATGGGCATCCCCTTTTCAAGAAGGGTTCCATTTTCCCAAAAAAATTTCCCGGGGCAGTTCCCGGACCTCCGCCCCAGATGGGCTCTTATGCGGGTAACTCGCACTGACCAGTGAATCTCTCTCATGCATGATGCTACAACATAGCTGAAGTCCACATTGAATTTAAGTATTGTTTCTCAAGGGGTGCAACAACATGCTTTTAAAAATAGCTTATGTTTGCCTTGCCAAAATCAACGAGCTTGTACAATACTTTGTGTCCTCTTTTTTGGTTTCGATGAAAAGAGAAGCCTATGCGGTTATGGTGGCGTGTGTGTGGATGGGTGCACCCGCGGTGTGTGAGCGATCCTGTGGCTATGGGTGCACCCGCGGTGTCTGAGCGATCCTGTGGCTATGGGTGCACTCAGCAACATGTCCTTGACAGGACAGGACAGGGTGTGTGTGTGTGGGTGTGTGTGTGTGGGTGTGTTTGTGACACTTAGCTCGTTAACACCATATCTCAAGAAGGGAAAATTTGACAGCTCTCATACTTCGTGTATGGATATCTCATATTGAGAGGAAGAATCTTATTGTTTTGGTGGGTTCAAAGGTCATCTGGGGCCCCAGAGGTCAAACTCTGAAAACCTTATTAACACGATATCTCAAGATAGGAAGCTTCGATAAATTGTATACATGGTGTGTAGATGCCTTACGGTAGGAGGAAGAACCCTATCGATTTTGGTGGAAGTCAAAGGTCATTTAGGGTCACCGTGGGTCAAACTCTAAAACCTTGTTAACACGGTATCTCGAGATGGGAAGCTTCAATAAATTTCATAGGTAGTATGTAGATGTGTTATGGTAAGAGGAAGAACCCTATTGTTTTTGGTGGGGTTCAAAGGTTATGTGGGTTCACCGGCCGTCAAACTCTGAAAACCTTGTTTATAGGATATCTCAAGTTAGGAAGCTTTAATAAATTTCATCCTTAGATTGTAAATGCATTATGGTGAGACAAAGAACCCTATTGTTTTAGTGGTGGTTAAAGGTTATCTGGGGTCACGACGGGTCAAAATCTGAAAACCTTGTTTGCAGGATATCTCAAGGTAGGAAGCTTGGATAGATTTCATACTTGGTATGTGGATGTGTTATGATGAAAGAAAGAACTCTGTTGTTTTATTGGAGGTTGAAGGTCATTTGGTGTCACCGGGGGTCAAAGTCTGAAAACCTTGTTTACATGATATCTCAAGGGAAGAAGCTTGGACAAATTTCATACTTGGTGTGTAGATGGCTTATAGTTAGAGAAAATACCCTATCGTTTTCGATGGAGGTCAAAGGCCATCTGGGGTCACTGGAGGTCAAACTCTGAAAACCTTGTTTACACGATATCCCAAGTTAGTAAGCTTGGATAGATTTCACACTTGGCATGTGGATGCGTTATGGTGAGAAGAAGAACGCTATTGTTCCTGGTGGAGGTCAAAGGTCATCTGAAGTCACCAGGGGTCAAACTCTGAAAACCTTGTTTACACGATACCTCAAGGTAGGAAGCTTGGACAAATTTAATACTTAGTATGTAGGTCCCTTATGGTAAAAGGAAATGACCTGTTGTTTTTTGGTGGAGTTCAAAGGTCATCTGTGATCACCAGGGGGTCAGTCTGAAAATCTTTTCACGATATCTCAAGGAAGGAAGCTTGGTTAGATTTCATATTTAATATGTAGATGCCTTATAGTGAGAAGAACCCTGTTGTTTTATAGTGGAGGTCAAAGTTCATCTGGGGTCACCAGAGGGCAAAACGTAAAATTTCCCAAGAATTCCCAAGATTGTTATCTGGGGTCTTCAGAGGTCAAAGAGCAAAATTTCTCAAGAATTCCCAAGATCTTTATCTAGGGTCACTAGAGGTCAAAATGCAAAATTTCCCAAGATCAGGTATGAAGAAAAAATTCTTTTCTCAACATGTTAAGATAGCATTTGAACAGTGACTGAAAGAAATGGGATAAAATAACATTATTTGGAATAATCCATCGAAACAACAGTGCATTTTTGCATTCTGGTTACTACGATGTGATTTTACTGAATATGTTTTCTTCAAGTTTAACTTTTTTCTTGAATTCTTAGTTTTTAAAGCATGAAGTCTCGAAAATGAAATGTGTAAATACAACTTTGCAAGTCTAGAAGTGTCATATCAGCCAATATCAGAGGCGTTTTAACAAAACGTAGACCTATACGCTACGAACCAACCGATGGTGGCCTTCTAAGTAGCGCTGTGGCGCGATAAATTGGAAAGGTCGTGCCCCAAGTCTTCGGCTGTGGCATTGCACCGTGCCATGCAACAGCCAGCAAACCCTTTATCATATGGATTTCTAAAAAATATAATCAGTTCAAAGTTGTACCAAAGTAGCACCATTCTTTAGCCACTAGCAACCTTATTAAGGCGGAAAATTGTTGAAAGGGAAGAGGCCTTGAACAGCAGCCTCTCCCTTGCACCCAGCCAAAAAAGGGGCACTAAAAGTGAGAGTTTGTAAACGTGACCAGTCCAAAGTTTTCCCAGAAACAGCACCATTTTGCATCTTAGCCATCTTTCATGCACAAAAATTTCTCAAAGAGTAAGTGCATCACCCTAGCTCTTATACCCACCCACCCACCCCCCCCCCCCGCATAGAAAAAAGACGCTACAGTACTTAATGAAATTTCTCTAAACATGTGGTCAGTTCAAAGCTTTTATCGAAGACAGCCCAAATTTGCACCGAAGCGACCTTACATGAATGTCAGAACCTCCATTTAGACCTCTCCTATTAGACCCCCCCCCCCTCTTTATGGCGACACTGGGTGACAATGGAAGGATCCGTCTGGGTGCCACATATCCTAGGTACGCCACTGGACTAGTATGCCCCTTAGACCAATGTCGCCTGGGAGCCATTCATATTACTTCTTTCATCAGCGGATCAAAATGTACATGGGTCAAAAGATATACCGAAAGTACCGCTGCTACTTGGAAACTGTTTTTCGACTTTTACTTGCAAAAGTATGTGGAACAATTTTTGTTTCACTGTAATTACCAGGCGAAAGATCTAGTAATTGATAATCATTTTATAAGTGATGTTTGTGCTGCATGGTCAAAGTATTCGTTTCGGAATCCAGTGGAGAATTATGGTAATGAATTTGGAACAATTCACTGATAAGAATTAATAATGAAATTGTATGTTATGACTATATGTATGTGAAAGGTGTCTTAAGGGTTAATGATCTTTATGATAATAACCAAAGGCCTTTAAGCTTTGAATCCTTTAAGCAAAAGTATTCATTGGATGTTTTCCCCTTCACTGTTTTTTATGGTATTTTATCTGCTATTCCCAGAGTATGTATAGAAAGTTTGGACGTGCTTAACATTGAAAATTTAAATGATTTGGCAGAAAATCTCCAAGATATCCCATATTTACCCCGTTACATCTATAGACATTTAATCCAGACAGTCGCTACACCTCCTGTTGCTTTTACAAAGTGGAGCGAAGTTCTTCAGTTCAGCCAATCTCAATAGCAAACCATTTGCAGAATACCCTGTACCTCATGCTAAGAAAGCAAGATTCGCTACTTTCAATACGGATTCATTCACCGTATTCTAGGCACAAATTCCGTCTTTGTCGTATGAATATCGTACGCAGTTCACACTGTACCTTTTGTAATGAGCAGAACGAATCTGTAGAGCATTTATTTTGGGAATGCAACATCACATCAAATTTTACTTTGGACGTTTAGCAAAGGACGTTAGGCAGACAATTTATATTCTCCAAGGAAGATTAATTTTTTGGGTACAAGTTCTCTTTAAGACATCCATGCAATTTTCTGATCTTTTATCTAAAATTTTATTTCTTTAACAAGAAGCTGAATTTCCAGTTACCCAACCTAATTGAATTTTAGCACAAATTTAAATTTGCTATTCAAGTTGAAAGGAAAATAGGTAATGCAATAGTATGTGCTACGATAACTTATGACAGCCTTCAGTTGGCATTGAGAAACTGTTTCCTTCTCAAAATGTTTGGTTTATGATTTAGAAAAATTTGTAAATGTACAACAACAACAATAATAATAACCGGCGTGGATTGCACCTTAGGGCGACAGTTACATTGACTTGTACACTAAAATTTCTATTTTTCTGACCCTAACCCTAACCCTACCCCTAACCCTACCCTAACCGAATTTGGTAGGGATACTTTCTGCAGAAAGACGAACAATTTAAGCTTATTTCCGACAATAAAATTATTTTTCTAAATGGTACCTAAAACATTAAGGCGACACATTATTGTCGCCTTAATGTCAGGTGTCGCCTTAATGTCGTTGAATTAGCATGAACTGTCGCCTTAATGCCTAATCCATGCGGATGATGATGACGATGATGACGATGATGACGATGATGACGATGATTACGATGATGACGAGGAGGAGGAGGAGGAGGAGGAGGAGGAGGAGGAGGAGGAGGAGGAGGAGGACCCCTCCGAACCTACTAGGGAAGGGATGAGAACGTCCTCTCGACGGAGGTAGTTTACTTCTACGCTACAGAAAACGTTCTTGCGTTACTGCTGCCCCTGTACAAGTTCGTGGTAAATTCCAACACTAGGCTTGCTCAAGACTCTAGTCCATTTCCGTCCATCACATATCGGCTGTGAAGCATACGTACTAGTGCGCCCCCCTCATCTACTACTGGACTCCCAGAACTTTAGTTCAATCACTGTCTGGAGAGTTTAATGGTAGATTAGAGGACGCACTGGTACATATGTTTCACAGCCGATATGTGGTGGACGGAAATGAACTAGAGTCTTGAACAAGACTATTCCAATACCGGCAATAGAGTTTTTATGACGCCAACACTTCGTGCGAAGAAAGACACGATTACGTTCTAATCACTTGAATGAAAAGCCGCACCCTGTGGGCTGGGGGTTGTAGAATAAGCCCACGGTATTCTCCGCCTGTCGTAAGAGTTGAGTAAAGGGGAGGATTTGCACTGTATTTGAACAATGTTTGAAACCGAACTTGAACCGTTTTTATCTAGTTGACACTATATAACACATTCGTGTTGGTGTGTCGTTAAAGGCAATAGGCAGTCGCCCCAAAATTTTCTTTGAAAAATCGGCAAACTCTTGTAGATCTCCTCTTATTGCATTACAAGCACCTCTGAAGATGTTTTGAACATAACTCTTACAAACAATAGGTAAAGCAAGGAGAAATTCTCCTTGAATTTCACAATTTACCAACAAAAATATTGTCACATGATCAAAATATGCCAATCATGAACTAGAGTGACAGGATACACTCACTCTGATTGGGATGACTGCATACTGCCTTTAAGTATTATCTAACTAACTAACTAACAAATGTATGAAAAGCCACGTTCATCAATCTCAGTGGTATCAGTCAGGGGCGGATCCAGAGTGGAGTTTTCCCTGCCGCGTGACTTTTATCCCACTTCGAATGGGGGCAATTTCATTTTTTTTACCTTAACCCTAATCCTAACCTGAGTATCATTTTTCATGATTTCAATGGCAATTTTCAAAAATCGCCCCATTCGTCCGGGGAAAAAAACCCCTTCCTGGCCCCAGCCCTCCTCCCCCTCCCTTCAGCACCAATTTCTTGTTTTAAGACGATCCCAAGGCTGCTGTACAGTATGCTTATTATGCTTATTTTGGATTGCCAGATGCCAGGGAAAACGATTGTCTAAATTTCGAGGTTTTCCCTAGACCCCCCCCCCCCCCATCCCGCCTCATCTAGGCTTCGTGCATTTAACTGGCCTCAGTGCGAAATTCGTCCTCATGGATTTGGCTCCTCTTTTGTGAAAGTCTGGATCCGACCCGTCAATTCTCGTCAAAATATGAGTATACACAGACATAATAACTCGATTCTTAAGCAACTCGCTGTGAACTTGATTCAGCAGATTCTAGATGAGCATTTGGGACTGCTTATTAAGAGAAGAAGAAAGGGGAAAGGCAACTAAGATCTTGCTGGTTGCGTTCCTGGGCTGCATATCTCACTGTTGGCTCCCCCTTTCCGCATGCCATCCTTTGTCAAAATCTCCTCTGACAGTCCCTGCCTCGCCAAGCCCTTCTTCAAATAGCTCTTCCTCACATTGCCTGCCTTCGATGGTGGAAGGAGAAGGTGACGTTGATGGCTCAATCGGGCTAGTATTTTTACCAAAATTGCAAGAGGCGTTTTAGGCCTATCCTTACATCGGACCTTAGGTTGCCTCCGTCTCATCTGTTGCGTTGGAACTCTCTTTCTTGGCGGTGTAAAGCTATAAATGTCCTTCTTGTTCAGAGGTTTTTTTAAATTATTTTCCTTGGCCACAGTTTTCACGGAAAAAGTCTCGCAGGTCGCAAGCAAGCGGGTATCAAAGAATTTGTCTTTCGGGTCTCAAAATAAATGACTAAACGACGATACGGTAGCGCAGGACGTTCCCGCGACGTCGAAGGTGTGGTACCTAGCTAAAGGGGTCCGTCCTACAGTCCCCTGATGGGGTCCAGGGCGACAACTTGTGGAACAGAGAAGACATCCCCAGAAGCTTTGGGGTGTTTTTAAAATTGTAGGCATTATACTGGAATATTTGATTGTCTCTAAATGACATTTGATACACACCAAAATTAATTGGCACAAGTATGACAATTTTATCGTGGCATTGTCATAGCCTAACTGCAGGCCTGGCAGAGCTGGCGATAAGCTCACAGTAAAACGATGCAGTGGGGCACACAAAGATTGCAGGGGAGAGGAGAGCGTGATTTTCAAGGACATCTGACCGGAACGTCACCATCGGCTGATCCCGTATAGGGTAGTACTACCAAGAATATTTTTGCCAAAATGCCTCTAGATTGCCACGGCTTTGCATGTAGGCCTAGTCGTTATTTTGAAATCTAATGGCTTAGAAATTAGCACTTCCAATAACAAAAGGTAAATAAGAGAAAATTGTACCAAATCTAGGGCTTAAGCCCCCACAAAATTCGTAAATCCATGCCAACTGACCTATCTGGCATACCAGACACCCCATCTAAATTATATATGTAAGACTAATGGTTCGTCCGTTTGAATACGCAGTGAGGGTGCGAGTGGGTGATGAGGAGTACTATGCTTGACAGAAGGGGTTTCAAGTGGGAACGAAACTGGGGTCTACTGATGGGGGTAGGAGCTGAGATTCCAGGGGTGGGTTTTGAAATCAGAAAATTCTAACTGCATCAGCTTGTCCGTCAATAATACCTTAAACTTGGTCAAGATTAAGTCAGCTACCTCTACCCTGGCTGCTTGGCAAGCCCACGTTGCTCCAAAACCGATTTTTTTTTTTTTGTCGATAAAATCGTTGTTTTGTAGGTATCCTGAAAGCCCCCTCTTCACAGATCTACGGTACTAATCACATTCCGGGGTGGAAACTGTTTGCGGAAATAAGCCTCATTCGTGAGGAAACCTCACTTTAGAGCACCAAATGTATATCTACTGGTGGGGGTCCTCCACGGGAAAATTAAGGGAAAGAGTTGTCTCTATGTGAGATTTCCAGGGTTCTGAGGGCCTTACAGTCATCATTATAATGGATTTTTTCAGCATTTTCTTCAGCAATAATTGTAAAAGGAGGTACTTAAGACATTCGGAAAAGTTAAGCCCCGCCTTAATCCTATCTTGACCCTGGTTACACAACTGGTATTGATTTTTCCAATTGAAACTAAACGATTAGGACAAGGAGCGCAGGGCCCCTAAGATTTTGGTAAATTCACCATTGAGCTGTCGGTCGGAGGGAGGACGAGACTACCCCTGGTTGCACGAGGCTTTGGAACAATGAACTGCACCCAGTTGCTGTTCTACATGAAGTACTTGTGAGATGACTCATAACAATAGGTGAGGGCTTAAGCCGCGGTCACACTACAGCGAATTCGGATCGGATTCCGATCCGATTTTTGTGAGTTTTTATTCAAATCTTCTCCATGTCGGGTCGAAAAGAACCCAAAATTTGACAACCTGTGTAATTATATGATTTTTATGAGGTTATACCCAATATCGACTTCGGACCATTTTAGTATCTTAATAACCCCAAAGTATTCAGAACATCATCGTAGTTCTGTAAAACCAAAATCTAAAGTGAACAGGGATCTATTAAGAGAGAATATTGAGAACATGCAAGATATGCTTAAAACTACTGATTGGGATGTTTTCAAGAAAAATTGTGAAACCTTAAGTGACTTCACCGAAACAATTTCAAGCTACATTTGCTTTGTAAGAGATGTATGTATACCAAAGAAACGTGAGAACCCTAAAGACATGATGAAGAGAATACCTGCTGATGGTAGAATTAAGCAACTTGAAAAGGAAAAAGAGAAAACAATTGAAGATGGAAATAATAACCTGCGAAATAAAATTCAAAGAACAATAAACAAGTATGTCCATGATATACGAAGTGAAGTGTTTGGTGGATTAAAGCAAAATTCTCGTGACTTCTGGGCTGTAATAAAAATCTATAAGAGGGCCAAAGGATGATTGTAAAATGACAATAGATTCAAAATTTGGAAGTGATTTAAGTCATTATTTTGGACTGTTTAACAGTTCACGTGATAAGGATACTTCTATTTCTCCACTTCCTGCTGCCTGCCATTTTCCTTTATTAAACGTGAATGAAGTAAGTAAACAATTTCAAAAAGTAAAAAACGGTGTTGCCTGTGGTTCTGACGGATTACTTTGGTGGGTTTTTAAATTTTTCACACTGAATTAGCCCCCGTATATACGTACATTTTTCAAGAAAGTATATTAAAGAGTGATATACCTTGCTTGTGGAAAAATGCTCTTACAACCCCTGTTCCTAAAGTAAAGATTCCTTCATGTGTGAATGATTTTAGGCCAATTGATCTTGCCAGTATTGCTTTTAACAGTTTACAGAAGATTTTGCTTCCTAAATTAATGGATTATATAGAAAAAGTTGGAGACGATATGCAATTTGCTTATAGGAAAGGAGTATCCTGTATTGATGCCATTCTTGTACTGATTCACAATATTGTTTTAAATTTGAATAATAAGGAAACAACTATCTCAAAGGTGCTATTCCTTGACTTTTCTAGCGCCTTCAACACAGTATTACCGAACCAATTATTAACAGATCTAGCAACATTTATTGATGAGCCTTGGCTACTTCACTGGTTACAACAATTTTTACAGGGATGGGAAAGACAGGTAAAACTTGATAAAGGGTTTTCAGAAGCTTCTGAGATTAAGGTTGGTGTACCACAGGGAGGTCCTTTATCTGCTTTACTATTTACTATCTATACAAATGAAATTAAGTCTAATGAATATGCATCAATTATTAAATATGCTGATGATACTGCGTTGTCAAGTAACATTTCAAGAAACACTGTGACCAGGGATCAACTTAATTATCAACGGACTGTAAATAATATTGTTTCAACGTGCAATTGAAAGAATTTAATACTTAATCCTAAGAAATCAAAGGAAATGTGTTTTACCAACAAGAATATCAAGCATGAAGGTTTACTTTTATCTAAATCACAATGTGTCAAAATAGAAGGATCAGAGGTGGAACGTACTAGAAAAACCAAATATTTAGGAGTATGTATTGATGAAAGACTGACTTTTTCTGATCATATTTCCAGTATTTTACGCAAAGTTTACTATATTATGTCTGGATTAGCATATACTGTGTCTTTTTTTAATAAGGAGGCTAAAGAAAGTGTTTTTAAATCTGTCACACTCCCACATCTAATTTATGCAGTGCCAGTTTGGTATCATTTTATTTTACGAAAGGACAAAGATAGAATTTTAAGATTTTTAAAGTATTCTGCAAAGATCTTACATCTAGATTTCAATTATCTCAAACTGACTGTTAATGTCTCTGCCAAAAATGAGTTTGTAAGAATGGCCACAAAAATTCATGATGATCGTAATCACCCGTTACATAGTTATGTCAAAAGCCTCAGTGTGCAATCAAAGAAAAACCTAAGAAATCCATTCATTTTACCTAAGTACAGAATAACTTTATTCAAGAATTCCTTTGTCTACAGAGCCGCCCTTTTCAATCAATCCAAAACATTAAACGATTTGTTGTAGCCTTTTAGACTCTTAGACTTTTAAGGTTTTAATGTGAACTATAACTTTCTGTACATATATTGTCTTATCATTGTATTTTTTAATCTTATTTTATTACTCCTTTTTATAAATATTTTATATATTTATACTGGAATAAATAAATTGAAAATTGAAAATTTATCGCAGGACTACGAAAATTTAATTTATACGAATTATTGCGTGACGTCACATCGACAGACACGACGTCACGAAAAATTCAGTTAACATTTTATTTTCATAGACCTCTGATGCAAATCATATATTTACACTGGTTGGCAAATTTTGGGCTCTTTCTGACCAGAGATGGAGAAGATTTTAATAAAAAATCACAAAAATCGGATCGGAATCCGATCCGAATTCGTTGTAGTGTGACCCCGGCTTAAGAGCCTCCAAAATATGCATTAAAGTACACTTTAGTTATGCTTAAGTTCATTTCACTTCACAAAGTTCAGCATTCAGCCTACCCTTAAATGCCTCAAAATTAACCACTACTGCCAGTGCAGTTTTATTTTCAACCGTCAGTATTTTTTTTTTTTTTTTTCTTTTTCGATTTCGGTTTGCATGGTGGGCCGGATTGGAGCACCTCGCGGGCCGGATGTAGCCCGCGTGCGGCCATTTAAAAACTCAGGGATGTTGCACTGTTGTGGACTGCATAAAATGATGATGACAGGCGGGAGACATGCTATTAACTACTCTTTGCACCGGGTCCAAAATTCAGAACCGGGTACCCGAAGTCGATGGTCGGTCGAGTACCCGAAAATATAACTTTTGTTAGGCTACAAGTTTGTTGTAAAGTCATAATAAGAAATTTTGCTTTGCACGTTGATATAATGTAACACCAATGTATCTTACGTATGGGCATGACAAGTGTTCTTAGGCGTGAGCGTGATAAATTTTGCCAGGAAAAAGTAACATGTTAGGTGTTCTGTCACACGTGCAATCTATTTTAGTGAAACTGTGGATCCGGGTAGCAATTTCAGAACCGGGTCCTGACATCGTCGGTCGGGTACCCGGTGCAAACACTACTATTAACGTAGGAACAACGGGTCTCGAGCAGCGCGGACGTAGCGAAGACGTACGGGAAACGCTTCAGGGGTCACACGCGCGGCATCCTGCGCGTAGACAGAACCCAGTGGGAAGCCTGCCAACGCCGTGGGAAATCCGTTAATGCAACAGAAACGTAGAAAGTGCCTGGCATCAACGTAGCGTGGACGGGGCTGTTCCAAATTTCCTTGGATTTTCTCGGAGACCAAGAAGTCGCGACGTTTTGGTTTTTTTTTCCAAGAATCCGAGACTAGTTCCAATATTCAGAAATCAGGCCCCCAGCCAGGAGGGGGCATGGGTGCCCTCCGTGCGGACCACTGCGCCCCCCATATGGAAAATCGATCTAAAATTAAATTTTACTACCTGTAAACGGTGACCCCGGTATGACCCCAGGCGATTTTTGACCAAAATAATCATAGAAGGCGTTTAATAATGAGCGTCTTTTGTTTTCTGAAAGTTTCCTTCTAAAATTACAAAACCTTTTGGTGCTAAGAGGGCTTTCATCCTCAGTAACAGTTTACTTTAAAGTCCCAGTACGACGTTGTATAAAGAAATACTTAAACCGCCAAAAATCGTCATAGCACGAGAGCCAGATATATGACGTATAACAGTTTAAGAGGCTCTAACATAGCTAGAAGAACAGTCTTAGCTTCTTTCGGGAGTAATCTTTGTCCGAAATGCAGATGTTGAATTCGGCTTGCCAACATGAAATTCGAGTTCTCTCCTCGTAATGAGCTTATCAGTCAGGAGTATGAACCAATGAAAGTCTGTTTGTTTATGAATATTCATGAATAAACCACTATAGGTGCCTTATCTACATGCTCAACTGTAGTGAAATGTACGCACGTAAACAGTGCAGAACATTTGCTTGTATATTCGAACCGGATGGACTACACAAACAGCCTTGGACTATACTCAAGTTAGTGTAGGCTTAGAATTGAATTGTAGTTAGAAATAATTACCCACGCCAACAAAATTGCAGCACAACTAACATGAAAAAGGAGGAAAACCACCTGAAATCCTAAGCAAGATAACGTTGCCTGGCACAGCCACAGCCACGTTCGAAACATTACGTACATATACAACACACTATATATTAGTAACTAGAAATTTGAATTTGCATGGCAAATCCGACGTAGCCACTCCGAGAAAGAGGTGTGGGAGTTGTTTTTCAATCGGGAGAAAGGAGATGGAACATAAGGCATATTAATTAACCGCGCGCCAGAGACATTTTAATTTTTATAAGCAAGCTCATGACAGTAGAGTTCATGAACTTATGGAGTTATTTTACGTAAAATGTCCTGAAAGTGCAGGTAGCTAAGCATGATAAAACAGTGGGTACCGAGGACTTAAAGATTATTATTAAAGATATTATTATTCAAGTGAATTGAATTTACTTTTATCAGTAGCCTCGCGGGCCAGATGAATTAGTGGTCTCGCGGGCCGGAGGCTAAACGAACCAACATGCCTGAGGTTCCTCACCCTTGCTGTATTGAGCCACCGTACATACCCTAATGATCTAAGTGCTAGTGCCCCAGTACGCTACTTACACATACCGCTGTGTTGTTTTAACGATGGACGTGAATTCATTCATTTTACATTGACGGAGGCAGGAAGGTCCCCATTTTTCCCTCCAAATCTCAAAGCCGTAACTTCTGGCAATTTAATAAACGTCGGCATGCCGATTTATTATCTCAAAATTTAGCATATAGCCTAGTAAGTTTCAAGTTTCCCGACGAAAATCGCCCGCGTCTAAATGCCTCGTTGCTAAATCAAACAGGCTTTCCGCTGCCAACTTCCCGGCCGGATCCCCGGCCTGCTCCTGCTGGAATTAGCGCTACTCGACTCGCCTTCTGCAACTCCAGCTGTCCAGTGACACTAATAGCTGGTAATACCTTTCTCAAAGTGCTGCAAAAAAAATTTCGTCTGTATTCGGACGTGACAGAGAATCACTTGAAGTGATTCTCTGTCACGTCCGAATACAGACGAAATTTTTTTTCTTAACGATTGGTCATCATTTAAAATTCCCACTTGAGATTGGGTCAATTTAAAAATATTCAGACTATCCCACATGCGCGGAGCTGCAAATCGAATATTTTTTTCAATATATCAGACAGTCTCTTCGATGCATTATTTTGGTATCGTAATTTGTTTTTATAGATTCCCACCGTTCGTACGTTTCAAGAAGTCATTTGAGCATTTAAAATCCTTCAGTTTAAGTCGAGGGGCGACAATGAGAATACGAAAAACTTTGAGATTTGAAAATGAAGGATTATTGTCAACCAAATTTCAAAACGAACAACTCGTCTCGAAAGTAGATCCGTACATACTTTGGTCTATGCAGGTCATGAACAAGCGTGCGTTTGTCTGATGTGTCTAGTTAATTATATATGTCAATGGTGCGTTACACAGTACGTGCTATAAGGTGTAGGACCTATAAAATACAAGTAAGCCACTAACATCCTAGGAAGCCATTTTTCTAAGTCATCCAGTTTGTGCCCGGCCCATAAGGGAGCCCAATCATGAATCTTTCGTCCAAACAAGCCACGATTCGACGTACTAATTGTGATTACTTTTTGTAAAATATATGAGCAAGTGCGATAGTTGTGCAAAGATTCATACATTTTTCTTTGCTCTATTGCTGTAAAGTTCTTAAATTTTCTTCGAGTTATATTATGGTTCGCACCTGAACATTTTGGAAGCTGAGTGATCCTGTGAAACATCGTCAATGGCGACTTAACGGAATACAGGATTCTTCCGCCCTTTACTTTCATACGTTCCAATGGAGTTCTTGTATTGGAAATGGATTTCCTTTCTTTTGCGCACTGTACAAAAATGGTCTATTTGGGAGTAGTTTGCCTTCCCTAAATGATTAAGATGTGCGGATCTGAATTACGATTCCGTACACGTAGCCTGGGGGGGGGGGGGGGAGACTCCCGGTAGCTACGCTGATATACCTTTTTGAGAAAGTAATTAACATTTCCCAAAGAAAGCCAATAAAAGTGTTGTACAGTAACATTAGTTTTGTTTCATAATCATTGTTACCAGTCGACACTTTGTGTTTTCCCTAAACTGGAATTCCTGGGAGATAAGCGATTCTGATATATCATAAAGACGTTGTAAGCAATGAGCAACGCTATCAATGAACAACCCAAGCTTTAGATATGAGGTGGGTGTCGTGTTATCATATTTTACGTTTGAAGCTACAACAAGGTAACCTAATCATTACCTTGTCTATTTTGTGGTCCTTTCGCGTTCCATAAAACACGATTTTTAAAAGTCGCAGTAATCTTCAATCATCACGTTTACCTTCGTAACATGTGTCGAATGTGTACCCCTCTTTGCACGTACGGTACATACTCTAACGAGCGCAGCCAATATATATATATATATATATATATTATATATAATATATATATATATATATATATATATATATATATATATATATATATATATAGGTGCAGGAATAACACTCGTCCGTCTGGAGGGCAACTTGCACGTGTATGTTACGCGCATACATGCAGGCCTAATGTTATGTAGTGTATAAATGGCCTGTATAAAACAAGTAAGTACTTCCACAAGCAACGTTCATAAGTCTTTTCTGCAGAGAGCTCTTAATTAATTCTTTTTCTTTAAGATACGTTCCCATCCAAACTAATATCCTTCCCCCTGTGCTTAAATAAATGTATTGTTACAAGACGACCCGTCAGGAACACCGGATTGAATCCATCGACGAGCGAATGGAAAGTTCCAGAGAATTCAACTTCAACGCAGCCTTTCTAGAACTGTCTAGAAGTGAGAACTGTTTACGTTATGTCGCAATTACAACTACTGTGTGTTCTAGAAGTTTCTATTAAGGAACGTTCTCGTAATTGCTGGACTGTGTACACTAGAAGTTTCTGTTAAATTCTGGAGAGTTCTCGAATAAAAGCCTTGCATATAAAAGGCAGTTCAACAACTATTATCGGGGAGAGACACCCTAATACTTCATCGAGTCCAGACGCTGTTGAGAAGTTATTCCCAGCCACTGACAATTCACACTTGTGACAAATTGCCGTACGCCGTTTCTACACTGTGTATTGAGGTTGTTATCGTCCATCATCGCTAGCCGTGTCGTTATTCGCTCGTGGAACCAGTTCCTACGCTACAGCACGCTGCAGGTCTACCACTGTGCCATCGTCAACGTGCATGCACTACCAGCCCTTGGACCAGACCAGGCAAATATTGAGTAAAGGATTGTGAGTAAGTCTAATTAATTATTGTAAATTTAAGTGAGATAAGGAGATTGTAAATAATCATTAAGTTGTTGAATTTTAATCTCGTTCTTCTGTGATCTTTCGCTGTTATTGGTTTGACTTGCGACCACAAGCCGTAACAGAATTGGTGGCCTAACATCCGGGAACGAAAAATACTAGAAAATTCGAGAAATTCTGTTGTAAATCGTAAACAACTTCAAAATGCCATTCAACTTAGATAAATTCGTGGCTAGTCCCTCAGTCGAGGAACTAGATTCATTAAAGAAGTCTGAGATTGTAAAGGTCGCAAAACATTATGGCGTTGAATTTCAGCCTTTAATGCGGAAAGACGAGATTAAAAGATATGTTCTAGAATATCTAGTGGATGAAAGTATCCTGCCTATTACAGTATTGGAAACAGCTATCACTGTGCCAACTGACAACACATTTGAATTGAAAAGGCTTGAAATAGAAATGAATAAGGAGATTAGATTAAAAGAAATAGAAAGAGAAATGCAAATTATGCAAATGCAAAAGGAAAAGGAAGAAAGAGAAATGCAATGGAAAAGGGAAAAAGAGGAAAGAGAAATGCAAAGGGAAAAAGAGGAAAGAGAAGAAAGAGAAAGAAGGGAGGAAAAGGCAAGAGAACATGAATTTAGGTTGAAGCAACTAGAGTTAGGGGTCATAAAAGGCTCAGACCCTAAAATAGGCTTGGATACTGGGGGGTTCAACATTTCTAAGCACGTAAAATTTGTCCCCAAATTTCAGGAGGATAATGTGGAGAAATTCTTCAACCATTTCGAAAAGCTGGGTCAGCAACTAAAGTGGCCAAGAGATAAATGGTCCATACTCATCCAGAGTAATTTCACAGGCAAGGCTCAAGAAGTGTATTCCGCTCTGTCAATAGAGGACAGCATGGATTGTGATAAGGTTAAAAGGGCCATATTACAAGCCTATGAATTGGTGCCTGAAGCTTATCGCCAAAAATTTAGAAAGTATCGTAAGGCGGATACACAAACATACGTAGAGTTTGCTTATCAAAAAGAAAGGCATTTCGACAGATGGTGTGCTTCCAAAAAGGTCTCCACATTTGACACTTTAAGACAACTGGTGCTGGTCGAGGAATTCAAACGGTGTGTGAATGATGACATTAAGACTCACCTTGAGGAAAATAAGGCTGACAACTTGAAGGAAGTGGCAAATTTGGCTGATCAGTATGCACTTACCCATAAGTTTGGTAAAGTGGGTCAGACTCAAAACAAGGGTCAGTTTAATAGGCCAAATAAGAAATATGGCAACAGTAGTAACAGTAGTGGCACAACAAGTAACAGTGGATCTCAGTCTGGTTCTATCTCTCCAACAAATTCTGGTAAAAAACAACCAGATTTAAGTCGTCAAAAGAACGACCAGGTCAGCTCAAACAAAGCTGCCTTTAAAGACATAAGTTGTGGTTTCTGTCACAAAAAAGGCCACACAATGGCAAATTGCTTCACATTGGCAAAATTAAAGGAGACTGAAACAGCCTCCAATGCCTTAGCCATTGCAGAGAATTCTTCTGAGGTAGTCGTGACTTTACGGCCTAATTCTAACGACAAAATTAAGGAAGAATACCTTCCATTCGTGTCTGAGGGGTTTATTTCCCTAGATGGGAAGTCAGCTCATCCACCCGTCAAAATTAAAATTTTGCGTGACACAGGCGCAACTCAGTCGTTGCTTCTTGATGGAGTTTTGCCATTATCGGACTCTACTTCCACAGGGGCAAATGTACTAATTCAGGGGGTTGAGTGTGGATTTATTTCTGTCCCTCTCCACAAAATTAATTTGAAGTCAGATTTAGTTTCTGTGTCGGTCATAGTAGGGGTCAGACCTACTCTACCTGTAAAAGGGGTATCTCTGTTGCTAGGCAATGACCTAGCTGGTGGAAAGGTAGTAGCCAATGCAATTTTGACAGATAAACCATGTGATTATAACAACACAGAGCAATTAGAAAAGGAATTTCCAAATTTATTCCCTGCCTGTGCTGTCACTAGAGCTATGTCACAAAAGCTCGCCGTGGATGATAATCTTAAACATCCACCCTCCAAAAGTGAGGATACAGTTCCCAAAAGTGGAACAAGTAGGGAATCATGTAAGGATGATAATCTTAAACATCCACTCTCTAAAAATGAGGGTATGATTTCTGAAAGTGAGGATGATAAACTTAATCATCCGCCCTCTAAAATTGAGGAATTAGTTCCTAAAAATGGAACAACACTCCCAAAAGAGGAGTCAGAATCTGGAAAAGATTCCAGTAAAAATATTCATGAAAGTGAAGATTCTTGGTATGATCTCAGCCACTCTTTTATGACTAATCTTAATGATAGTCAGGATTGTGAGTCTCCTGGCCCCACACATAGTGAGGGGGTAGAACAGGAAAAATCAAAAATGTCTGACACACTCCACAGAGACCAGTTGTCAGTCCAACAACAACATGATGAAGAGCTTCAGCCATTAATGGCTGGTGCACTCACTGAGGATGAATCGAAAGACGTCCCAGTCTGCTTTTATTTGAAAAACAATATTTTGATGCGTAAATGGCGACCACCTGATGCACTATTAGATGAAGAGTGGAGAATTTACCATCAAATTGTGGTACCTAGGACTTATAGAAGGGAAATACTGACTATTGCTCATGAAATGCCATTTGCAGGGCACCTAGGAGTCAATAAGACTTACCACAGAATTCTAAATCACTTTTATTGGCCAAAACTTAAAAGTGATGTGGCCAAATTTTGTAAGACCTGTCACTCATGTCAAATGGTTGGGAAGCCGAATCAGAATATTCCGGCTGCACCCTTAAAGCCAATTCCTGCTTTTGAAGAGCCGTTTAGTAGAGTCATCATTGATTGTGTAGGTCCCCTACCTAAGAGTAGGGCAGGGCATCAGTATATATTAACCATTATGTGTGCTTCTACAAGGTTTCCAGAGGCAATACCTCTGAGGAATATTAAGGCTCGGACAGTCTTACAAGCTTTACTTAAATTTTTCACATTGTTTGGGTTGCCGAAAGAGATCCAATCAGATCAAGGGTCTAATTTCATGTCAACTATATTCCAGCAGATGTTGTATGAGTTAGGCATAGACCAAATTAAGTCTTCGGCTTATCATCCGGAAAGCCAAGGGGCTTTAGAAAGGTTTCACCAAACATTGAAGAATATGTTAAAGACATATTGTCATGATAATGAGAGAGATTGGGATGAAGGCATTCCATTTGTAATGTTTGCTGCCAGGGAATCTATACAAGAGTCACTTGGGTTCAGTCCATTTGAACTTGTCTTTGGACACACAGTTCGTGGACCATTGAAATTGTTAAAGGAGAAGTGGTTATCAGATCCAGGTGAAGACATACATCGACTTGATTATGTATCCCGCTTTAAAGATCGTCTTCATGGAGCATGTGAACTTGCTCAGGAAAATCTGAGACACTCTCAGAAGAAAATGAAAGCGTGGTATGACAAGACCACTGTGAAAAAGAGAGTTTAAACCTGGTGATAAGGTGCTAGTGTTTTTGCCTGTTTCTGGTCAGCCACTTCAAGCTCGCTTTCAAGGACCTTATGTCATTGAGAGAAAGGTCAGTGACACAGATTACGTCATTTTGACACCTGACAAGCGTAAATCTAAAAGAGTATGTCATATTAATATGATGAAGAAATATTATGAAAGAGAAGATTGTGACATTTCTAAGGATGAAAGTGTACATGATGTAAATAGTAACACTAATGATACAGGTGATCAAGTGTGTATTATCAATGCTGATCATGAACTCAGTAATGATGAGATCAAGGCTAATAATGTTCCTGACATGTGTATTAAGTTACAAAATTCTGATGTGTTGAAAAATCTTGACCAGAAATTAAGTCATCTGGATCACAAAGAAAAGTCAGAAATGAAATCATTAATCTATGAATATGCATGCTTGTTCTCAGATGATCCGACTAGGACAAATTTGATTGAACATGATGTTGATGTGGGAGATGCTACACCAATCAAGCAGCATCCTTACCGAGTTAACCCTCGAAAACGACAACATCTCAGGGATGAGGTTCGGTATATGTTAGACCATGACATTATAGAACCTAGTAATAGTGAATGGTCTTCCCCATGTATATTGGTCCCCAAGCCAGACGGTGGGTACAGATTTTGTACTGATTACCGAAAGGTGAATGCAGTCACAAGAACGGATTCCTATCCGATACCCCGTATCGATGATTGCATTGATAGGATTGGGAAAGCTACGTATGTGTCAAAGTTTGACTTACTAAAGGGGTACTGGGAGATACCACTCACTGAGAGGGCTCGGAAAATCTCGGCATTCGTGACGCCAGATGGGTTATTTCAGTATAAGGTTATGCCGTTTGGTATGAAAAATTCACAGATGACCTTTAAACGCTTAGTAAATAACCTTACGTCAGACTTACAAAATTGTGAAGTATATATTGATGACCTTATTGTGTACAGCAACTCGTGGGATGAACATGTACAACATGTTAAGGCATTATTTGACAAACTTGCCAAAGCTAATTTGACTGTCAATTTGGTCAAAAGTGAGATTGCTTGTGCCCATGTGGTGTACTTAGGGCATGTGGTTGGTCAGGGTAAAGTTAGAC
The DNA here is from genome assembly GCA_029531755.1 of Holothuria leucospilota. Classification (NCBI taxonomy): domain Eukaryota; kingdom Metazoa; phylum Echinodermata; class Holothuroidea; order Aspidochirotida; family Holothuriidae; genus Holothuria; species Holothuria leucospilota. The sequence goes on along the minus strand of CM055964.1, from coordinate 66,433,145 downwards.
CAATTAAGGCTAAAGTTGAGGGCATTGACAAATTCCCTGCCCCAACTGATAAAAGGCAGCTCATGCGCTTCCTAGGTATGGCTGGTTACTACAGACGTTTTTGTCCGAATTTCTCTGACATTGCTGCACCATTGACAAAATTATTAAAGAAGAATGAAAAGTTTAATTGGACGGATAATTGCCAAGCAGCATTTGAATCATTGAAAAAGGCACTAATGAGTTCACCAGTGTTGATTGCTCCAGATTTTGAGAAGCAATTTAAGTTGGCAGTGGATGCCAGTGACAATGGCATAGGAGCAGTTTTGCTTCAAGCTGATGAGCATGGTGTTGATCACCCTGTTTGTTATTATTCTAAGAAATTTGACAAACACCAGAAAAATTATTCAACAATTGAAAAAGAGACATTAGCTTTGATACTTGGTCTTCAACACTTTGATGTTTATTTGGGAACTACTAGTTTCCCTATCACTGTATACACTGATCATAACCCTTTGACATTTTTATCTAAGATGAAGAATAAGAATCAAAGATTGATGAGGTGGAGTTTATTTCTGTAATCGTATAATGTAGATATTAAGCACATTAAAGGGAAAGACAATGTTGTACCAGACTCTTTGTCAAGAATTTGATCTGATGCAGTATGTTGAAAATCTCACTGTAAGTTTTGAAATTTTGTGTTAACTATGGCACAATGTGTATTGATAATGTTACTGTATGCATTTATCATCACCTTGCAAGACAAGTTGTATGTTATGATTATACCTTCCATTGAATATTGGACTACATAATATACATACTGTAGTTATTACTGTAACATTATACATTGTAAATATTGTAACTTAAGTTTTGTCCGAGACGTCCAAAACTTTTTCAAGGGGGGGGGAGTGTTACAAGACGACCCGTCAGGAACACCGGATTGAATCCATCGACGAGCGAATGGAAAGTTCCAGAGAATTCAACTTCAACGCAGCCTTTCTAGAACTGTCTAGAAGTGAGAACTGTTTACGTTATGTCGCAATTACAACTACTGTGTGTTCTAGAAGTTTCTATTAAGGAACGTTCTCGTAATTGCTGGACTGTGTACACTAGAAGTTTCTGTTAAATTCTGGAGAGTTCTCGAATAAAAGCCTTGCATATAAAAGGCAGTTCAACAACTATTATCGGGGAGAGACACCCTAATACTTCATCGAGTCCAGACGCTGTTGAGAAGTTATTCCCAGCCACTGACAATTCACACTTGTGACAAATTGCCGTACGCCGTTTCTACACTGTGTATTGAGGTTGTTATCGTCCATCATCGCTAGCCGTGTCGTTATTCGCTCGTGGAACCAGTTCCTACGCTACAGCACGCTGCAGGTCTACCACTGTGCCATCGTCAACGTGCATGCACTACCAGCCCTTGGACCAGACCAGGCAAATATTGAGTAAAGGATTGTGAGTAAGTCTAATTAATTATTGTAAATTTAAGTGAGATAAGGAGATTGTAAATAATCATTAAGTTGTTGAATTTTAATCTCGTTCTTCTGTGATCTTTCGCTGTTATTGGTTTGACTTGCGACCACAAGCCGTAACAGTATAAAGATAAAATATTTTGTAAGTAACAATGTATATGGTTCTCTCAACCATGATTCCTTCTGGTATGTTTAATATTGCTCATATGTAATGTAGAAGTCGACTTTACGCGTAAAGTTTTAAACGTTATAAACCTCATGGCCAGGTAAAGTGAAATTCTTTACGCGTAAAGAAATTTGACAGTTCTTTACGTGTAAAGACTTGAAGATTTTTTTTAGGTCCGGTAAGTCTAACATTTCCTCTTTAGGTTCACTACAAAGTTGTGAATAATCTCATCTGCTAGCTGCCACATGACGCTAGAAAAGAATAGCAAGTTTTACTCTCTTAATGTAAAAGAGTGAAGTTCACTCCTCGACTATTGCCTGCAGTGACCACTTTTTTTCGAGTGGATATCGACTGAAAATTCACTCTGCTCGGAGTGGTAATTAACTCTATATAAGTGAAAATGCCACTCGATGGAGAGTGGAATGTCACTCAAAACAGAGAGTGGTCACTGTAGTCAATCTTTCTGGTAGATTTTCATTCTTTTACATTAAGAGAGTAGCCATCTCTAGTTGACCACTTTTAATCCAGAATCTATCAGAGAACGTCCTGTTCAGGTACCTTGAGATCAATAAAGTTAAAGGGGTTTGAACCCCTTTAAAGACTGTTTGGTCAATAGAGCAGGTTTGTTTGTAAAAGGGATTAATTGTCGCAATTATAGAGATAAGCTTCACCCGGGAAAAAGCCTTTCTCTTGGGTAATATTGGCTAAAATGTCCTACTCAATTCTAGCAGCATGAGTAAATCGCATCAGACAGTGTAAAATTTCAAAATTTTCTTTCTTCATCAATGGTGGTGAAGAGGGGAGTTATGGGGTCCATGGATCAAATTTGTTCTGCCGCTTTAATTTCAAATGTAATTCTTGCCTTGCTGTTCACAGAAGCATATACTGACATAATCGACTATTAAAGGTAGGCTAATTGCAAAATAATAGAAAACGTTTGCAATGCAAAAGGAAGTAGGGAATTAAAATTTCTCCGAAAATGCTATATTCTGGAGGGCGAATTTAGGCTATCTGTAATAATTCCCGGTGTAGGACACCTTAGTAGCATACGTCTTCCAGAGCCCCATGCAGCCACTATCATCCTTTCCACCCACAAGACGGACAAGCCAACCGCAGAATCAAAGAAACCTTCCATCAGATACTACTCAAGGACGAATGGTCAATGGGTGAGTTAAAATACTTCATTAATTCTTGTACTGACAATTTCGTAAATACTGCAGAACTTCAGGAGCTTTGCCCCTGGTCCCCCACTGGGACATTGTCCGATCAGGGGCAGATAAGGAGGGCCTCTAGACTCCTTGCCCATGGGGAACACTTCACACTGTGGAATCCCCAAAATCTTCCTCTCTTTTAGTAAAAACGTTTCTTCACCCTTCACTCCAATGAAGGCTTCATACCCTTGTTAATCGTAGGTTTTGGATTTATAATCACAATAGGAAGACCCGTTACCGCTTTTGTCTGTTTTTACTACCCTGGGCCAGGCCCACACCTGCACAGGCTGTAGGCGTACGTTTTATTTCAACATGTGCTTCAATATTTCGTTTCATTTACAGCAGTACTTGGAAGGGGCTGAAAAGGGCTTTTCCCCTATTCCAATGTGGTGAAAGGGGGCGATGAGCTGGAAAAGGTTTGGAATCACTGGTAAAGAACTTTTGGTAGCGGAACACTCATTCAAATGTTCTTACGCCGAAAATATTGACTGGCAAATTAAGTCGCTTAAAAATTTTAAGTACTGTGTTACTCATATTATTTGATCAATTTTTCTATGGCTTTTGTAGGAAAAAAAGTTGAAATACAGACTGTGCAAACTGTAAGGCAGTTTGACCAATTTTTGTGAAATTTTTATTGTATTACACCGAGGCTCTGTGAAGTGCCGTCTTTGAGTACCGGTCAGGGCTGGAAACATGTACCTATCATTCGAACCCTTCTAGCTCAAAATCTGAATGGTCATGGTAAAAAAATTAGAAAGTGCAATAACAGCCCACATTGTGAGCTTTAACCAGAATGGTGACATGTTCAAACTTCTACAAGGACTAGGGGGCGTGGAAGTAGCCTGATTTAGTGAGTTAGTCAATGGGGCATAATTAGAAGTGCGCTACCTTATGACCCATATGACGAATACTAAGCGTAGGTATAACATTTCTACTCTATTTTTTTGGCCTTCGCGCAAGTGCAGATAGAGCCAAGACGTTCGAACGAATTTATGCGAGAGATCCGCTTGTTAAATGTATGGAAATTCTCAAAAACCTATAGTCGTCCGTTCAATGCCTTTTCTCGCCTGCGTAAAGGCGTTTCAATTGTGGAACTATTTTTAACCGGATCACACTATTATTTGGACAGAATAAAGAGTTTATTAATGAAGCTGCGTCTCATCTCATCCTGTGTCATTGTCCCAAATGGTCGGCTTATTTATTTGGGACACCGTTTAAGTTGGTAAAATCGGAGAAATGGTAAACAGTGCAAGGAATAGTCAAATTAACCGCGTAGCAGATGAGGTGTGCTAGTAAGTTCGGAGTAATCGTGTCCAGATCCATACGTATCACACTAAAAAAATTAATACCCCGTGCCATAGAAGAAAGCGCACATCCACGTGACAAATGAGCAATTCCCACAATCGAAGCTGTGGGCTTCGATTAATTACCTAGTGATGGACTTTGGTGAAGGATGTTGTGACAATATTAATTTTAAAAACAGCTTACAATTACTAAGTTTCTCAGCTGTCCGGGTTCGAATCCTGTGGATGCACTTAGTTTTCTGTTTTGTGAATATTCAGTCTTCTGATACTTATCATACTTTGGAAATAGAATTTTTACATTGAGAGGAAGAACCTTACTGTTGTGGTGTAGGTCAGAGGTCATTTACGGTCACCAGAGGTCACCATAAGTCAATGTCATGTACACAATCGGCATAATCGATTTAGGATTAAGTAGGGGATGCCCCGCATTTAGTCCAACGGAGGGTGATTATTCTGTCCTCAAACCCAAACTTGATACTTCTTATCCAGGAGACGTTGAGGAGAAAGGGCATGGCTCAATGACCTCCCCCTCCCGTACGCTAGTGTTTTGCATCTGAAAAATTCAAATACTTCCATTTTACTTCCTACTACATTGAAAGAATGTCCCAGAATGAACACTCAAAATGTACATGAAGTTACTCAGTTACATACCTGTGGGAAGCTTACAGATAATGAGATGGTGCTAAAGGCCTTTCCTCTCATGAGAAAGTTTTAACGAGTTACAGTGTTAAAGTATACAGTGAACTTACTAAAGCTCAATCATGTTTTCAGTTGACAAGTATATGCAATACATACCACATGTATTATTGTAGTCACTGCAACAGTTATTGTATGAACGACATTCATTGTTGCATTGGCAAAGGAAGCTTTTTAGATCGTACATTGTGCCGCAGCCAATACCATGACATGTTCCTTCAATGAAGAAAGAAGATAAAAATTGTTAACATAATCTAGGTCAGTGGTTTTTATAATCTATTTTAAGATAATTCAAGTTAACTAGATAATTGAAAAAGATAGTCAAATGCTTCATTTGCCACCTAGATCCCATCTTGAGTCTAAACTCGACCCAGACTCCATGCCCTTGGGGGGGGGGGGGGAGCCGTCATACAACCCGCAGAGCCTCCAACATCTGCCCACTTCTAGAAGCGTTTTCTCAACCCTGACCACGAGAAAGGTTTCAAGCCTTAACTTAATCACGGGTTTAGGATTCGCATCGCAATAGAAAGACCGAGCCGCTTTGTAATACTCGGGGTGGGATTCACACCTAAACTATGTCTGTGTACCCTCTACTCTAACATATCGTTTACTCTTTTCTTTTCACAGTAATACTATGTGAAAGACAACGGAGTAATTGTCTAACTCCATCCGGTGAAAAGGGACAATGAGCTGAAAAGGTTGCGAGCCATTAATCTATGTCATGAGTCGTCAAAATTGCCTTACAATATTGCTTTAAGAAAATCCCATCCTTTACAAAACAAAGATTGACGCGGATTCCATGCAGTACATATGCCTTCGAACCATAAATAGCTTTTGTAAGTGTAGGGGGATGTCCACTGAAGAAATTGTAATAACGAAATGTCAAGCAATGCATTGACCCGATATTGATCAAAATGAAGTCAAATGGTTGCCTTTTGATTCATGCGTACTTTCATCTACAATACAAACAGATGAAAACCGAAAAACATATATACCTAAATAACGGAAGGTTTGAATTTAGAGATAGGAGAAAATCGATGTACATGTAAGCATAAAAATGACAATTTACGCAACAAATGTAATTCCTGATTTCAAACTTATTGACTATCTTTGATTGTTTTGGTTCTCCTGTTTATGAATGCCTGTCATTTATACTTGTTTTAATAAATGAAATGAAATGTCGTTATACTGTTAAAACAGTAAATGATTTGATATAAGTTATGCATTAGGTTCTAGCACTTATAACTTGTGCGAATATAACTATTACATTTCATTTATTGGTCAAAGTGCGTGAGATATTTCTTCCATATTTTTCAATTACGAATCCGTCAAAGATATATCATTAATATGATGTGAATTGTACGACAAAAATTACTTCCTTGCTTTACGTATCACAAGGGAATTTTGTGTAAAACTAGTCAAAACTGTAAAACTGGTCCTATGCATTTGCTCTCCTGCGTAGCAGCTTTTCAATTGTGGATCACACAAGTATTTGGACAGTATAAAGAGAGATTAAATGAAAGTATCATCCCTTGAGATGAAGACTGTGTTATTGCCCCAAATGGTTTGCTTATTCATTTGGGACACCGTTGAGTTGGAAAAAACCCGAGAATGGTAAACAATTCAAGGATTTGTCAAAATAACCGGGTAGCAAGAGGGCAACTCCGCGTGAAAAATGAGTAATTAGAACAGTCATAGCTGTAGGCCTTGATAACTAACCTAATGATGGACTTGTGTGAAGGATGCTGTGACAATATTACAATTAAAAACAGCTTACAATTTACGCGTAGGTTGGTGGTGTATTGGACAAGGTTCAGTTTTTCAGCTGCCCGGGTCTGAATCCCGTGCACGCACGATTTTTGCAGATTTTTTATTATTCAGTCTTCTGTTACTCATCATAACTGGGATATAGATTTTTTACATTGAGAGGAAGAACCTTACTGTTCTGGTGTAGGTCGGAGGTCATTTACGGTCACTAGCTGTCAAAGTCTGAAAACCTCTGAAACACTATATCTCAGGTAAGGAATCATGAATACCTTCCATTACTGAAATATCGATGCATTGTACTGAGAAAAACACTGGTGTTGTTTTTGGTACAGTTCAAATGTCGTCTGAGGTCACCGGCCGTGAAACAACGGGAACTTTTTAAACTGAAGTGTGTCATACATGGATGCCATATACTAATTACAAAAACCATTTTGCTCTTGGTGGAGGTAAAATTCATTTGGAGTCACTAGTGGTAGTACTAGTATGGTGAAATCCTCGTAAACACGATAGATTACGAAAAGTAATTTTGACCGATCTCATTGTTGGCATGTGGATGCCCCATTTTGCGTTCAATAATTCAATTGTTTTAGGTGACGGTCAAAGAAATTTGAGCTCAAAAGACTTCAAACGGGGAAAACTGGGAATGCAACTGTGAGGGATCTAATACGCGGCAAGTGGAAGACCAAGGTGAGTCACAAGGGGTCAAATTGTGTAAATATCGTAAAGTATCAAGCCTCAAGAAGGACAGCTTTGAGGGATAAAGCACAGTGCGACAAAGCATTTCCTTTCGGCAAAGAATCAATAGGCATTTGGACTTCCTTGGTAAGCATCAGCATAAATGAAATCATCAAAAATTGAAACAAATATAATGTTAAAGATTTGATGGGTGCTATACTCACCAGTTGTCTCTTGGCATCACAAGGAATTGTAGCGAAATACTAGTAAAATTGATTGTGAAACTGATTGGGCAGTATACCACTATTGTTTCAATCACAATATAATTTGCCATAAAAATATCTAGAACTCAGTCACGTTTTCAGTTGACAAGTGTACTCAATACATATTTGAATTTTTAATGCCTGCCGTTGAAGTTAATGCTGTACATTGAAAATGTCTAAAAATGGGGTCAGTATTGAATAAAACCATGGTATTATGACATCGACTGTCTGCTAGGTTTAATTCTTAGAAGTATATTTTCAACATTGACATTTGTTATTTCTTCCATAAAATAACTCATCGCCTATTCTCACGACATTTCTCAACGACTGTCAACCGAAAATCCTGTTTAACTAGGTTAACTTAAGTAACTATTTGAACCCCTTCTCTGATGACTATTTGAGCAGCGCTGTATGTTTGGTTGCAATTTTTAATTCAAATGCTAACTCTAATTGCTCTGCAAAGCCAAAGCATCACCCTCGCATTTATTAAAAAAATAAGGTATAGCCTATATGACATGAGCTTGCCACCCTTTTTTCAAGAATTTGACAACCTTTTGCATTTTTTCTTGTAAGTAGTGACACTCGCATTTTTACGGCTATCGTTACGGTATG